>CAUYRT010076991.1:0-29787 GCA_963574885.1 Lepilemur ruficaudatus
GCTCAGCAGTGATCTAAAAGCAGAGGAATCCCAGTGCCTTTTAAAATTTTTTTGGTGTGATTTTCTGTATAAAAGCTCCTAATTGTTTTTGGAAAATAGAGTTTATGGGTAGAACATCTGTCCATTAGTTGCACATAAAATAAAACCATTTTAAAAGTAATGCTGCATTTTATTAATCCACTCATGTATTGATGGGTACCCTGTAATATTCTGAAATAAAAAAAAAATAATGCCAATATATTATTTAAATGTTCTAAACAAAGATATGAAGTACCAATTATTTGGAAGAAAATAACTTCCTCTACACATACTACTTAAGTAGGAGATTTATTACAGAAAAATATATACTTTGTGTTTCTATATTTTTACATTATTTACATTGTTTGTAACTTTAAGTGTAAGAATATTAACTATCAGTTTGTATACTGATGTTAATATCAGTTATAATTCTATTAGGACAGAATTTAGAATAAATTACAAATTGGAGGTTCTAATTTTTTTTTTTTTTGAGACAGAGTCTCGCTTTGTTGCCCTGGCATCAGTAGCATCATCATAGTTCACTGCAACCTCAAACTACTGGGCTCAAGTGATCCTCCTGCCTCAGCTTATGAGTAGCTGGGACTAGATACTCACCACTGTGTCTGGCTAATTTTTCTATTTTTGGTAGAGACAGGACTTCACTCTTACTCAGGCTGGTCTTGAACTCCTGACCTCATGCGATCCTCCTGCCTTGTCCTCCCAGAGTGCTAGGATTACAGGTATGAACCACTGTACCCGGCTGGGTTTGAATTTTTTATTTTAGTATTAGGTAGTAAAAATGTAGAGCAATCACTGGACCAAGTGTTAGAAGATCTGAGTTCCAGTGTGGTTTTTCCTCCGTGTTCTTATTTGTAAAATACTTTATTTGGGTGTATTTGGTCGAGACCTGTGCTGAGCTGTTAGCGTAAGACAAAAGCATAACATTGTCTAGACAATCACTACACAGAGCTCTTATATAATATTCTCTTGTTCTATAGGAACAATATATGATTGGAAATCATTGAAAGTAATATCCTTAACACATACACATCACAATACCTTGTGGGAATGCAGAAAAAAGCTTCTCATGTTAAAAAAAAATCTTCAAAATAGGAATTGTAGGAGGATGTTTATCCTGTAGATAGGGGTTTGAGACGGGCTGGCCTATTTCACAATATCCCATGAAGTAGATACATTATTCTCATTTTATAGATGGAAACATTTGAGATCTAGGTAACTTGCCTCTTTAGCACACAGCTGGGAGATGGAAGGGGTAGGGATTTGTGTTTATACAGCTGTCTCCACAGTTGCCCTGCATATATGTGGAAGGAATTTATCCAGAGCCTCATGTCTAGTCTTCACAGTCCCAGGTGAGTGCAAGAGAGATGATTGCCTGAGCCCAGGAGTTTGAGGTTGCTGTGAGCTAGGCTGACGCACGGGCAACAGAGTGAGTGAGACTCTGTCTCAAAACAAACAAACACAAAAAATAAATATAAGAAGACTGATTTGGGAATTTTTTGTGATAATTCAATCAGTACATTTAAAATCTTATTTCAAGGCCATCACCACAGTAAACTAGTGTTAAAATGTTAACTCACCAACAGCAATGGTGACTTTCTCCCAAGTTGACTTGGGAGAAAGAAGGGTACTAGGGTTTGGGGATAGCTGTGGCTAAACTGAGTGTAGTGTAGGTAGTCTGCAAAGATAGGTACATGTACGGTTTAAAATGTCAATTTTAGCCTTTAAGTCAGCTAGAAAGTTGTTTTATTAAGAAGAGCATCTCATTTCCCAGACATTTTCTGTAGTGAAGAGTGGGAAGGGTAAATACATTTTTGGTTCATTTCCACTAATAATTAAAAAAATCAGTAGTTGCCCATAATTTTAAAAAATAAGTGATACTAGGGAAGTTATTTTTTTCCCTGTCCTTTAGCTACATCTTAAATGGGTATCTGGAAAAAGATATCAGACTTCAGTCACCCACAGATGTAGTATACATTCTAATATTCAGTGAGGACTACCTTTAAAAGTTAACATGGCAGCTTGCTGGATTAAGTGGGTTGAAAAGACAAGGGGAAAAATCAATATTAAAAAAATCTTAATTTCAAGGGCTCTGGAAGAATTTTCCAAAGTCCATATTCATTTATTAATATATTACAATATTGAACAGGTGACCACAAGTTTACCTTGCATGTCTTTATACTGAGTGTATCAACCAGCCTGATGTTGATTTGAATCATTTCTACAAAAGGAGAAATGACTCCTTAAGAATGCATTCTTTATGCTCTGAATGTAAGCAGTGTAGAAGGAATTTACCCAGAGCCTCACGTCTAGTCTTCACAGTCCCAGGTGAGTGCTAAGAGAGATGACTGTGCAAGTTACTTTAGAGACACTTGACTATGACTTGGTTTCTTCATCTGAAAAATGAACATAGCCGGCGCAGTGGCTCACGCCTGTAATCCTAGCACTCTGGGAGGCTGAGGCGGGTGGATCGTTTGGGGTCAGGAGTTCGAGACCAGCCTGAGCAAGAGTGAGACCCTGTTTCTACTAAAAATAGAAAAAAGTAGCCGGGCATGGTGGCACATGCTTGGAGTTCCAGCTACTCGGGAGGCTGAGGCAGAAGAATCACTTGAGGCACTACCTTCTAGTGCCATGGGATGAGCCTCTGACTTCAGTTCTCCTAAGTGAACACTGTTCCTAGGTTTTTAATTTTAATTAGTTGAAGCTCTCATGTGGGGGTTGAAGGTGATGGCTTCTGCCACATGATCTTCCCTGGACTATCAGTTACCTGGTCTCTTTCTCTAGCCTCCCTTTGATTCTGTGGCTCCCTGTGATCTTGGTAATAAATTCCTTTTGCCAAAATTTGCAAACAAAAATCTTGACTGGTAGACATCCTCTCAGCAAAGCTAGGCAACCCATTTCTATCGTAATCTTCAAGAACGTGAGGACTATTTCTTACACCAGGCACATGTTAAGTACCAGTTGTATGGAAGGTGGTCAGTGAATGTCTAAATGGAAAATGAGTGTAACCATTTGCTAAGTTTTAGTCTATTTTTAAAAATAACTCATAACTTGAAAGATACAAAGAGTAACAGCAGAGAGGCTCACTAAGAATGGAGCAGCCTGTCTGACTCCAACATTGATCAAATTCTCACTGTTGGGAAGGCTTGCTGGAAAGCAGGGCTGGCCTTGGGTTACATACCTGATTTTGCTGCTTAGATCATTGTCTAGTGGTAATAGACCAATCAAAGCTACATTTCTGGGTCTGCTTGGACTCTTCTCAAAAATGTGAAGGAAGGCCAGGAAAGACAGGAGCTGTTTTTGGCAGGTTTCTTTAAGAACTTTTGTCCAGAACTTGCTTTTTTGATGTAAATAGTCCCTTATTTCAGTAGCCACAGAGTCTAAAAATAGAAATAAGGAGAACTCATTGGAGAGAATCTGTTAAGACATTAAGAGGACTGCTCCAAAGGAACATTAACTGACCAAAAAATATAGGACACTAACCCCTCAGTATTGTGAAATCCTTTGTTTCACAAATGCCAACTGTTAAATACTTGCTTTGCTTAGTATATTCTAGTAAAGTGTGTATACATTGGGTTCAGCACCAATCCATAGACTCTTAACGAGGAACACCAATGAGAATGCCATTCTAATCAGTGAGTTACCCCATGCAGTTTTTAAATCTACACTTAATGATATTGTCACATATTTCCTTGTCTCCTATCGGAGTGCAATGTAGACAGCAAACAAGCATTAAAGGCAGTTCATCTGATTGAAAGGATCCACTGTCCCCAAACAGATAGTGATACAAAATGCTTGCTCATACTGTGTTAAACTGTAGGTGGCTGCATTGCACGTCCCCTGAGTTTCTCTTCAATACTCCCAGATTCTTCATGCTGCCAAAATATCAGAGCTAGTAGCACTTTGACTCTGTAGAAATAAAATTTCTCCACTTCTAGAAGGCACACAAGAATTACCAGAAGATACATTAGAACAATATACAACGGAAATAAATCGTGTCCAGGGAAGAACATCTCAAATGATAAATTTTCCAGGTCACAACCTCGCAGTGCCTTTGGTTATGCATTTGTGAACAGGATATGGTACCACCTAGTCCCAGAGTTGTGAGAATGCAGTGATACAGTAATAATTACAGCCAGGTACATTGCATATATTATCTCCTGATCTTGACAACCCTTCAGTTTAGTCCTCCCTATTTTGCGGATGAGGAACATGAATGTAAGAGAAATTCAATAACTTGGTTTATGTCACTAGCTAAGAACTAGCAGAGCTTAGATTCAAGCTCAGTCTGTCTGAGCCTTAATCACTAGTCTATATCCTAAACAGCATCTAGCTGGTGCTCAATATATATTTATTCACTGAAGGAAAAGAAAGTGTCTTGGAGAAAATGTTAGATTTTATGGAGTTGTTTAGTTTTTCTTGTGACTGGAAAGGATACTTTTTCTTACTGGTTCTTTCAGGATTGACAGGGTATCATCTGTCTAATGTTGACTATAATTAAGACAGAAAATTTAATGAAGTGAAAGTTTTTGAAATTTACTATTATTAAAAAAGATAGTACAGCAATGCCATTAATTATAATATAATTATTGGAAGAACTGTTTAGCCCTGAAATGCATGCTAATCTTGTTATCCAAAGAAGAATTCTAAATTTCATCAACACCTGCTTTTATTTATGAGCAATTTCAGTAATCATTAATTAGGTTTTAAAATGTTTATTATGTGTCTACACTGTGTGAGGCATTGTTTGTCTCATTTAGCATCAGAATAATTAGTTCATGTTATAGTTGAGAAATACGAATCATTGGAAAACATATTCTTTCAGTTATAGTCAATGTCTTACGGGACTATTTAAATCTAATAGCTATTTATTGCCCTTGTGCCAATTCTTAAGTTTTCCAACATTGTCTGGATTACTGCCAACAAGAATTTTGTCCTTATTCCCGGGATGAAAGTTCTGATGCTGACAAGTTTCAGGGTTCATGGAGGTGGGTTTTGAAGATGCCCAATATGCTATTTGAGTCGTCTAACAACTGATGTGTCAAAGAATCTAAGATCATATTCTCACAATGCACAGGACACATGATAACATTTCATCCCCACTGTTAGTTAAAAGGAACCTCAGAAATAACGCAGCCTTTCCTGAGCAAATCTTTCTTTGACTTTATGGGAAGTCTTCATTAGAGATTAGGCATCGAAGAAGATTTGGGTTAAAACAGTAAAGGATGGGCTACAGTAACATTGAGAGAGAGGCCTCAAACCTGATTGCATATTAGAATTATCTGGGGCAGCTTTATAATTGCCGGTGCCTGGGTCTTACTCCAGAGCAATTAAATGAAAATGTCTTGGATTGGGGCCTAGGTATTGGTATTTTTAAAAAGCTACCAGGTGATTTTAATATGTTTCCAAGGTTGCAAACTACCAATCTAGAACACCTAAAATTTCTTAGTTTAGGTAATTAATGCAAAGATGTCTCAGTTTGTTTTCAATAGGTATTTTATTAAACACTTGGTTTGTTTATGTTATCAAGTGGCTCACTAAGATAATGGGAACATTTTTAGTATGATGCTTGGATAACTTCAGGAGCAGGTAGATAATTTTCCAAGTACCTAATGACTGCACTATGATAGTTAACTGGATGTTTCCTGAGTTTTAAAACAAGCATCTCTATTTTTTGTTCTAATTTGATTAATATTCTGGACTGATGTGACCTTGTTATTGAGCAGTGAGGATTACATGCTCCATTTGCTAGGATCTACATATTTTATCTTTAATTCTCCCAATTATGAAGGCCTGGCTAAGAATCTTGCTTGAAACCTAAATGAGGTACTTACTGTAATCCTGCCCTTCCATTGGTGCTCTTGTCATGGTGTAGTTTATCAAAGGAAATAAAACTCACCTAATTTTATAAAAAGAGGCGAAGAGGACGTATGTGTGGTAGGAACTGGGGTTTTTATTCTAAGAAAAGTGTATTGTATCATCTGTGGGTGGGCATAATAAAAAGATCAAATATTACTTGAAGCATTTTATCAGAACGTCTTTGCTGTAGTTTGAATGTTGGCTCCTCCAAAACTTGTATTGAAATTTAATTGGCATTGTAAGCCTATTAAGAGGTGGGGCCTTTAAGAAGTGATTAGGCCATGAGGGCTCCACCCTTGTGGGTGAGTTTAATGCCTTTTAAAAATGGCTTCCAGGAGTGGGCTCTGTTTCTTTCTTGCGTGTGCTCCCTTGCCCTTCTGCCCTGGGACGACACAGCAAGAAGGCCCTCACCAGATGCAGACACTTCAGCCTTGGACTTCCCAGCCTCCAGAACGGTAAGAAGTAAATTTCTTTTCTTTGTAAGTATCAGGTATTCTGTTACAGAGGCAGAAAATGGACTAAGACACTCTATCATCAGATTTGTATTTTTCCAATGACATTGGGGTTCAAGGTCCATTAAATATAGACAAGGCACAAAGTGTAAATGAGGATGAACTATTCAATCTCGTTTTGGAGGGTTTCCATTACAAACCATCGTGATTTAGTCAAAGCGTCATTTTCTGAATTTCTTGTCTTATAAAAATATTCAAAGAAATCACTTTCGGTCTTTATTATTTTTTGCCTTTCCTGTAGAGGAAGGAAGCTATACAGTCATTAGTAAATAGGTATTGTCTTCTAAAGAAGCTCCAGAGCTAGGGGGATTCAATAAATAGGTCACTGCTTCTCTGCCTCCACTAAAATCTCTTCACTCCAACTGCAAATGTGAAACTCTGAAGTGTTCAAGTCTTGTACCTCTAATCTGCTTGTTTTTAATACCCTTCCCTCTTCTCTGAAGGTGACTTTAGCCTATTTATTATTTCAGGATCAACTTCAAATGTGTCTTTTTGGATTAGGTAAGTTAGTTACAAAACTAGCAACCTGAGAGGTCTTAACTGCCAGCTGCAATATGCCAGGCACTTCTAGATACGATAGTGACAGTGTAGAGAGCAGACTATTTGGAAATCCCTGTCCTCATGGAGTAGGGTGGGAGAGAATGTCACAAAATAAAGGCTAACACCAATCACAAGTGAAAATTGATACCAGGGGTATCAAATCTTTTAAAATAAAAATTTCATTAAAAATGCAAAAAACCTTGGCTCAGAAATCCTATTGAGGAAATGTACTCTAAGGAAATAATTACATGCCTAAATATGCATGTACAAAGATGTTCACTATATTTTAATACAACATTGAAAGCAAGGACTGGTTAAGTAAATTATTGCACATGTAATTGACTACTGCAAAGCCATTAAAAAGGATGCTGCAGTAGTGTTTCCAATGACATAGAAAGATGCTTATGATATATTAAATGAATATTACTGGCTTCAAAATTGTATGATATGATTTCTCTAAAACAGTGGTTCTTAAGCAGGAGCAATTTTTGCTTCTGAGGGGCCATTTGTCAGTGTCTAGAGACACTTTTGGTTGTCACAAGTGGGGTGGAGGTTGGAGCTTCTGGCTTCTAGTGAGTAGAGGTCAGGGATGCTGCTGAACATCCTACCATGCACAGGACAGCTCCCACAACGAATAATTATTAGGTCCCAAATTTCAATAGTACTGAGTTAGTTAAGAAAGCCTGCTCTTAAACAATTACACATAGTGTTGAAAGGACGAATCCCTTCTGAATCAGCAGGATCATGGGTGTTTCAAATGTTATTTTTCTTTGTTTATTCAGATTTTGTTTTAAATGAGAAGTATTGACTTTGAAATTAGAAACAAAAATTCTTCAAAATGTGGTGCTAAATTTTGGACTCATCTCAGCCTGAGAATTATTATTTTTTTTTTTCTAAAAAGGCTCAGGCATTTTTTTTCCTTGTTGCTCTCCTTGCCTGTGCACACCTGGTTGCCTGTATCTGTGATGCCTCTATTCGGATGGAACCTGGGTTATGTCTGGTCCTCGTTTACTCCAGTAACATGGGTTGGTGTACTTGCCCACTTAATTATAAGCTATATCCATCCGGGGAAGTAATCTGTTCCATGATTTGAATAGTGTGTTCTTAGAAGTTGATGGCTTCTAGTCTAAGGAAGCTAGAGGGACCCCTCCCATCCTTTGGCAAGGGTCCCAAAAGACAAACAGGGTGTACTATGAATGCTTCAGCTGCTGAGAACTCTATCCTGGCAGGTGCTTTCCAGGCCCATCTCCAGAAAATCTGGGGTGCAGTTAATTGTCTAACTATTTGAGTTGGAATATTGTGGCTTATAAGGGTCTAAGCAGGCTTGCTAATTTAACTACCACCTCCTTTTAAGCCCACCATAGAAATAAAGAAAAGCCACAAAATACCTTTAATGAGCCCCCAAATTTTCTATGTGGGAACCCAGGGCCAGTGGCATCATGCTTGTTTGTGGAAGACTATTGTTTCTGCAGAATTGGTCTCTGATAACCATCTAGAATTTCTATGACTTTGACTATGTACATGTTATTAATCAGGGAATTAATCATCCCCATTCTCTTTGATTGAAAGTCACATTTTATCTTGGAAGGACAAGGTATTGTCAAGTGGGTGAGGCAGATCATATGTTTTCTCTTTTACTGGACTCCTTAGTTTTCTTATTTTTTTTTTCTTTTTAACCAAGCCTCCAACAGCCAGTTGGACTTATTTTTCTAATTAGAGCCTACGTATCCTGTGCTAGAGAGCCTCTTGAAATTAACTTAATTTACCGTCATCCTTGTAACATAGCCATTTGTTTGGGCCCATGAATGTGTGTGCACTCCATTTGATTACATCAAATGTTCTCCCCCAAATAAAGACTACAATTAATTCATTAGTGGATGGCTTATATCCAAGGGTAAGTGCCAATTTATGATGATTCCTTCAACACTTGCACCACATTAATTTATTTTCCATTTAATCAGTGTTTAATTTGAACTGGGATCAGGCAGAACAAAACACATGGTTTTGCATAATTATAATGGAGCAAATGGAAGTAGTCATAGGACTTCAGCATTAGAAAGCTCACTGCAGAAGCACAGATGGGTTAGGAGTTGTTGATTAAAAAATATGTCTAGGAATAAATCCTCTATAAGCACTGTATTAAAATCCAAATGCCTGCAGGACAAGAAACTTTGCATTAATTACTTTAAAATTTCTTATTCTGTCTACAGCTCTGAGTAGAAATCCTACAGATTGAGCAAACCGTGGAGGCACTTTTTTCAGGCTCCATTTAACCTAAATCATTAGATTGTTCAGTAAGTCATTTCTTCCCAGACTTGTCTAGGTGGTAAGTTCAATATTTAGTGGCTGTCCCTTTGCACTTCTCTAGCCTTCTGCAAGCTAGTGTTGCTGAAAGACGGGTTTGCCTTGTGGGAAATTGGGCTACCTTGGAAAACAGATTTTCAGGTTGGAGCTTGTCTAGAAACTCTCTGGGTTAGGAATTGCACTTGCTGGTTTTGCTACCTCAAAACTAATAAGAGAGAAGCTGAACAAATAGCGTTCTTCAGGCAAGGGACTTTCTGACATGTAGTCATTTGTTAACCGCCCAAGTTTTGGTCTTAGATTTTTTTTTCCTTCTCCTCCTTTTTCTTCTTAATAAATCATTGCAAATACGGTTGAAGTCTCCCCTTCCACACTGTACTCCATTTCCCTTCATCCATCCCCAGAGAATCAGTGTTCTGAAGTGGATATTTATCCTTCCAGCCATGTCTTTATAATTTCACTTCATTAACATATATCCACAAGTAATAGATTAAAATATTTGGCATGTATTTCATCTTTTAACAAATGGCTTCATACTGAAGGTATCCTATTGTATCATACATTTTTTTTCACTGAACCTTATTGTTATATCCATGTTGTACATGCACGTAGATCTAGTTTATTAAACAATGTACAATATTCCATCATGGAAAGGTACCATGATTTGTTATCCATTATCCTAGTGAGGGAAATTTAAACAAGTGCTTAAATTCTCACTATTAGAAACAATTAGTGAAGATTCTTTTATTTGTTTCACGGGGACTGGAACTTTAGACTGACTTTAAAGCCTGTTCTTTCCTCATTATATAAAACTGCCTTTCAAGTAATATTCTTCTATTGTAGTCCAGTTTGATTTGGTGGAATGCATTAGCTAAGCATTAAAATTTGGTAATGCCATTTCATCTCCAGACGGGAACCACTTTACTAATTTCGTTGGACATGAAGAGTAGATTTAGTGTTTAAGACAAAGCTTTAGACTATAGTAGCCACTAGCCACATGTGGCGACTGAGCACTGGAAATGTAGCTATCCTAATTATGTTGTGTTGTAAGTGTAAAATACATTATCAGATATTGATGAAAAAGTATATAAACAATTTCATAAATTTTTGGCATTGAAATGATAATATTTGGATATGTAGGGTTAAATAAAAATATAGTTAAAATTAACTTCATTTATTTCTTTTTACTTTGCTAATGTGGCTTTTAGGAAATTTAAAGTCACATATGTGGCTATTGGACAGCACCCGGTAAGGGATTGATCAGGGCGGCTGAAGTGATGGAGTGTGTGTGTCCGGGTGCCAGGTGGGGGCAGCAGAGAGTTGCTAGAGTCAGGATTCCATGTTGAGAGTCCTCAAGGTGCTGTCCTACCAAGCCGAGAGGCTCAGACCTGCAGGATGTCAACAAAGGAGTTAAACGGAAATGTAGTCAGCAAGGACTTAAGGACCATGTCCTGGATCCTGGCTGAGAGGAATTACAGCCAGGGCAATCTAGAGGAGGGAAGTCTGCTTAAAAAAACGAAAGCTCGAATACTGCATAGCTTTGATGTCACACAATCCTGTGTTTGAATTCTGACTCTGTCAACTTGGGCAAGTTATTTGACCTCTGTAAATCTCAGTTACACTTCTGTAAGTTGGGGATGATAGTTCATGTTTTTTTTGTTGATGCATATAAAGAGCTTATTATAACACATATTGAATATTTGCTATTATTATTATTGTCTTTATTTTAATGAGTCATTGAAAAAGCTTTTTTTTTTTTTTTGAAGCAGTAGACCCAGGCTGCCGGTCGGACATACATGGGTTTAAAATGATCCATATAAGGCTCAACACTTCTTATCCTCTCTTCATCTCTAGGCAGAGATTAGAAAGTTCTCTCAGCTGAGAAGTGATACACTGGAGTTCTTACTGTTTTATCCCTTGCCAAACAAAGACTTAAATAGATTTCTTTTTCTGGCTCTAAGCTGGGTAATGCACGCATTTGTTCATCACAGAAGTTGCCCAGTCCTGTGTTAAGCAAGCATTAGGGATGCCCAGATGAGTCAAATGTTTACAGTTAGGTAAAAGAGATATAGTTGCCATCTAGGTATGATACAGTGTGATGGGAGAGAAAGTTGAGTTGTGGGAAAGTTAATTCCATGGAGGAAGGCAGTGAGAGTTTCAGTGACGGTATTGAAGAGAGAGGGCACTATTGAGCTACTCATTATCCTGTCTTCTAAAATCTCCAGTCTCCTAAGGTCCAATTACCTACATACATCTCTACCAATGATCTCCATTGCTCCCCAGCAAAGTGACACCCTAGAGTGTATGGCCAATAGAAAATGCTCTATTTTTCTAAGACCTGGGCTCTGATTTACCTCTCAGTACTGCTCAACCTCTCCTATTCTCCTAACTTCATTCAGGGAACTTTTTCTTTTCTTTTTTGAGATGGGGTTTCACTCTGTCACCCATACTAGAGTGCAGTGTTGTCATCATAGCTCATTACAACCTGAAATTCTTGGGCTCAAGTGATGATCCTGCCACAGCCTCTGGGGTAGCTGGGACTACAGATGTGCATCACCATGCCCAGCTAGTTTTTCCTATTTTTAGTAGAGATGGGGTCTCACTCTTGTTCAGATTGGTCTCAAACTCCTGGCTGCAAGCAATCCTCTTGCCTCAGCCTCCCAAAATGCTAGGATTACAGGCATCAGCCAGAGCACCTGGCACGTTCAGAGAACTTTTACTGAGCACTTGATATGTACAAAGATGGGTATTTCTCCACAGGCATGGGCCTTGACACTCTTGTCACAATTCTTATTGTATTGATTGCCTCTAGCACAGATCTTAGGAAATTGAATAGTGTCTCTTCCTGTTTGCTCTCTAGATAAAAGACAGTAGATATAGCTCTGCTAAGAATTATTTCTTAGATCATTATCCCTTTCCATGGAGTTCTAGATGTTGCTCTTTGGAATGGTATTCCTTGTGAAATATTTGCAATTTAAATATATAATTCAAAACTAATGATCTGGCATCTGCTTACACTAGGAATATTTGATCATGAGGGTTTATGTTGGGTTATAGTTAGGTTATTGACAGAACATTAGGCATTCTGAAGAAAAGCCTTCCAATATGGCTTTAATTTATAGATCACTAAGTTGATACTATTCTTTAATGAGGTGGTCTCTGAAGTGGGATGTGACCATTGAAGAGACCATTGCAAGGTAATTCATAGGGTTTCAGAAAGGAACATTAAACTTTTGCTTATATTTAACTTTTAATCACTCTTTTACAATATATATGTTTTGTGTATGCTTCATAATGTTTGTACAAGTATATAATAAATATACATATATTGAGGGTGAGCAAAGTTTTTTAGTGATAGGGTACACATAATCAAAGAAGTCTATAGACAACTGCCTTAGTGTATTAGTCAGAATTTTTGTGTTTTTTAGTGTTAAAAACCCAACTCAAACTAGCTTATGGAAAGAAGGCACTTATTGGGTACACTAAACTGAAAAGACCAGATATGCAGCCAGCCTCAGGTGTGGGGGTCTAGGTGCTCAACCATGTCAGGATGCACTCGCTCTGTCTCTCAGCTCTCTGTGTGGGGAATGACGGCAAATGGCATTGTGAACTCACAATCTTCCAACTCACCACCCAGTCGCAGGACACGCTCTTCCTCGGGATTCCAAGCTGATTGGTCTGGGTGGGTCCCATGCCCGTATCTGAACCAATCACTGTGGCCAGTGGGAATGGATTATTCAGGTTATCTGGATTAATCATGTTCTTAGGAAAGGTAGGGTATGGATTAACCCTATGGGAACCACGTGGCAAAGGTATACTCCAGGGAAGGGGAAGGAGACCCAGGAAAGTGGGCAGACTGCCACGCGGCAGTCTCAGTGACAGTGGGACTGATTGCATCGGGAGAGGTCAGGGTGAAGTAGCCCATCCAAAGATGTTAAGATCCATAATCCAATGTGTAACTTTTACAAAAATTGTAAGTGGGCACGAGAAACTTAAATAAGCTGCCAGGCTCATTCTTAGACTGAGGAAAACTGTATGTTAAATGTGTATTACGGTGACACCCCCCCAGTCTGGGAAAACATTTTTTCTGATACTCAAGTTACAGAAAGGCTGAGTTGTAATTTCTCTTTTTTTAGCACGGCCAGTCTGCCTTCTCCCAGTGGACCTTAGGTTAGTGTTCATCACATTATAGGCTTTGGGGTCAGAGTGGCCTTGGTTTGCATCTTGACCTTGCCATGCGCTGGCTGTGTGTGTGCTGGCCGACTTACCAAAAGTCTCTGAATCTCACTGACTTCCCTTGCACCTCCCTCGTAGGGTTATTGGGAAGATTAAATGAGAATATCTCGTGTAGTCCCTAGCACTTAATAAATAGGAACTTTTGTGGTGATGCCGGTAATGCTGATGTTTTCCTCTTCAACAGTTTGAGGTTCAGGAAAGGCTGATTCATCTTTGGAAACCCCACTGAGTCCCCAAAGAGCCTGGCATGTAGTAGGTGTTCAATAAATAACTGTTAAATAATGAAGGAGGGAATGAATGTAGCTTATTTTGTTTCAAATCATTCCTAAGGGGTTCTCTTGTGAAATCCTGCTTAGACTTGCAGCTCTACCAAAGGACAAATTGTTCTTTGAACAAGAAAATTATTTCTTGGTGTTTTCCCTCTAGCCTTCTGAAATGTGGACCAACAGTACTTCAGGGAAACTCTTCAGTGCACTGGGGTTTCAGCACTGGCTCTGTACTGACATAGACAATTTTTCATGGTTTATTCTGCTACCTTGTAGAATATTTTCATCTGTTTTCTCCAAATGACTATAAAAGACCTGAGTGAGCTGTTCTCACTGACTTCGCCAAAGACCCTCCCTCACTATAGAAGACCTGAGAAAGCTGACCTGGCCTGTGATTGCCTGGGATGCTTAAAAGAGCAACTTGGGAATAAAGGTTTTGGGTTTTCTTGGGCCAACTTTGGACTACTGTGACTCTCAGTGTGAAAGAAGTTGCCATGGAAAACAATGACTTACAAAAGACAGGCCATTCTCTGGGAAATAGTGAGCAACAGGAAAGTGGTATACATTTTCTCACATGCTGCTGAGCAAATCACTTCTGATATCCTATATTTGCCCAAGAATCTGATGTACTGGAGGTTTTGTCCACAGGGAAACAAAATGGTAACCTTCTCAAAATGCTATCAGAACTTCTAGCCTTGGAGAGCTGTTATGGGGTAACTGGGGCTCTCATCTGAGACCCCAGACTGCAAAGCATTTAAGCAATTAAAGACAGAGTGACGATACTGGAAAGGCTGGCCAGCTGCTAATAGAACACTCCTGTCACCCTGCTTTTGAAGGCAAAACAGACAAATGAAGTTGGTGACTTCATGGCTAATTACTGACTACAAACAAAGTCACTTTGGACTTTTCATTTAAAGATCAGAAAGATTCTGCCTGGAAGATGAGGCATTCCTTAGATCTAAACTGCAGGAGAAAATGCGTTTGAATATGGCAAGTTATCTTTGCTCCACTGCTGGAGAGGAGGAAAATAAATGACAAGGCTTGTGTGTGCTGGGCAGAAAATAAGCACCTGAGGCCCCAGGCTGAGGAATGCCGGGCAGAGGAGGGCATGAAGTGGGCTGCTGCTGAAAGTGCAGTGGAAAGGCTGTCATCTCCCCGGCTGATCGTTCCATGGCAATCTGGATGGAGGTGAAAGACAATACAAGCAGGTGGGTGAGCCTGCTGAGGCCACTGACAACAGCGTGGTCAGTCTGCTGGTCAGGGTGACGTGTCTCCACGGCAGTGATGAAAGCTGGAACAGAGAATGTTTTTACCACTAAGAGAAGCTAAAGAGGTTAGGACAGAGTCTGGGCAAGCTCTCTGATGGAAATACAAAAAGCGAGAGCTTCACTCTCTTCTGCCCCGTATCTTCCCATCTCCACCGTTCGCCCTACCGACAGAAGACGACGGGCTTACACACATGAGCTGAACTACTGAGCTGTTGACTTGAATGGAAAAACATTGTGAAAGAAAATAACAGTGATACAAACATGTTTAGAAGGATGATTTTGGATATTGTCCATCAATGAAACATCAAGAAGCTGGTGCAGACTATATACCGTGGAATAGAGCAAGTAGGTTATGGAAATTTGGGGCACTAAATTACTGTATCCCCAAATACCATGAGATTTTACTGAGTCGTGATTGTAACCTGGCATTTCTACAGAGATCTAAACTTTCCAAAGCGCTTTCATATATTTCTTTCATTTGATGTATGTAACAACCCTGCATGGTTTGCAGGGCCCATATTTTTGTTCTCCCATGACAAATGATGAAACTGAGACCACAAAGGCCCAACAGACTTGCTAAGGTCACATATGCAGTTAAAGGCAGAGCTGGGGCTGGAACCCAGGTCTCCATACCCTTAGCTGTTTTCATGTCACCTCACATGCTACCTCTGTTGTAGTATGGCCAGCAGATGACATGTCCTGCTTTGATCCAGACCAGCTTTTAGATAACCCAAACTTTGAGGACAAGGTGCCAGAGAGCTTCCTCATTGGCAGTTCCATCACATCTTGGTGTTCAGAGGGGCAGCAAGGTGCTCATAGAGGGTGGAGGGTTATGCTGCTTCTTTTCAAGAGGAAGGATAGGATGCTTTGGACAGACTTGCAAGGGGAACATTTCCTCTTTAAAATCTTTGTTTTATAAGAATAGAGACTATTTGGTAGCAGCCTAGTGCAAGGATAATTAGGACGGCTTGAATAAATTGAGCTCTTGGCAGGTAGTTTTATTTCTCCAAAATTATGCTTGGAGAGTTTTAAATGACTAAGATTTCTCAAAACATTGGTAGGTAAAAAATGAACAAGTACAATTCCAATTATGTTTATGGATTTAATATTGCAATAATGTCCTTTAGTTAATAAAAATACATCTACCCAGAACATAAATACATAGGAGAATGGGCAAAGACAGCTATATCATCAGAAATAATGTTTTGCCTTCCCTTCCTCGATACTTACCTTTTTGGCATCAGAAAACATACACTAGGCGCTATTTCCTGTGAATAATCTCATGAGTAGAGCAAGTAGTCTCATTTTTTTTTCTGTTTATAAGGCTACAGTAGAATTGAGCATTCCTTTCTTCAGTGACAGGCCATTTGCCATAGGGGAAACCAATGTTACAGGCCACTCTCACCCAACAAGGGGTATTTGTTTGTATTTAATAGTAACCACTATTTTGGGCCTTGGAGAGCTGTTAAGATACCTTTATCTTTCCATTTGTGTCTCCTTCAATTTCTTTCATCAATGCTTTATAGTTTTCAGTGTACACACAGATCTTTCACCTCCTTGGTAAAATTTATCCCTAGGTATTTTATTTTTATTTTAGTCATAGCTATTCTAAGTGGGATTGTTTTCTTGATTTCTTTTTCAGGTAGTATGCTGTTTGTGTATAGAAATGCTACTGATTTTTGCTTGTTGATTTTTATATCCTACAACTTCACTGAATTATTTCAAGTTCTAATAGTTCTTTTATAATGGATTCTTTAGGGTTTTCTATGTATAAGATCATTTTTTTCCACAACCAGGGGCAAATTAACTTCTTCCTTTCAATTTGGATGCTTTTAATGTCTTTCTTCTGCTTAATTGCTCTGACTAGGACTTCAAGTACCACGTTAATGGAAGCGGCAAAAGTGGGCATACTTGTCTTTTCCCTGACCTTAGAGGAAAAATTTTCAGCTTTTCACTGTTGAGCGTGATGTTAGCTATGGAGTTGTAATATGTGGCCTTTACTATGTTGGGGACCTTTCTCCCTATATCTAATATACTAACAGTTTTTATTAGGAAAGGATGTTGAATTTTGTCAAATACTGTTTCTGCCTCTCTTGAGATGATAATATGATTTTTATCCTTCATTTTGCTAATGTGGTAGATTGTATTTATTGATTTCTGTATGTTGAACCATCCTTGCATCCCAGGGATAAATCCCACTTGATCATGATTCTTGAATAATTCTTTTAATGGGTTGTTCATTTGCTTTGCTAATATTTTGTTGAGAATTTTTACATCTGTGTTCATCAGGGATACTGGCCTGTCTTTTTCTTTTCTTGTAGTGCCCTTGACTGGCTTTGGTATCAGGTTAATGCTGACCTTGTAAAATGAGTTTGGAAGGGTTCCCTCTGCTTTGAGTTTTTTTTTTCTTTTTGGGAATAGTTTGAGAAGAATTGGTTTTAGTTCTTTAAATGTTTGGTAGAATTCAGCCATGAAGCCATCAGGTCCTGGGCTCTTCTTTGATGGGAGACTTTTTATTATTGATTCAATCTCCTTATTATTGGTATGTTCAGATTTTCTATTTCTTCAAGATTCCATCTTGGTTGGTTATGTCTAGGAATTTATCTACTTAGATTATACAATTTGTTGGCATATAATTGTCTGTAGTAGTTTCTTACAGTCCTTTGTACTTCTGTGAGAAGGATACATTTTCTAAAGAGAATGTTAGGAAATGCCTCCTGCCTGGGCTCAACAGCAAACAATCTATTAAGTGGATAATGGGAGATCCTGTTTCTGAGTTTGTGGTTGCCATCAGACACCCGGAGAAGGGTAGATATAAGAGGGCCAATGTGATGGCAAAACCAAGCTCTAGGTAGACACTGAAAGAAATTGGCTTAAGTGATTCTGTTTTTCAGACTCTGTGAGTGAGATGTGAAAAACTCAGAACAGGGATTTAATTCTTTTAATTAGGCTTGAGGTTTCTCTAGACAAAAATCTCACCAGATTGGAGTCGCTGTGTAATACATGATTGAGTGGTTTCAACATTCAGTGAGGCAGGCAGCTGTCTCTGTCTGGGTCTTTCTAACGTCTCTCCATGAACTGCCACCTGCAGCAGAACTTCCCTTGGCTCAGAAAAATTAAATGCATATTCCTTTAGGAGAAAAGAGCAGGCTTTTCAACATTAATGCTTCTCTCTCTTTAATGCCTCATAATCTCTGCATTTCATTTCTAGTACAAAGTACTTTAGCTCTGGAGTATTTTTGAATTTTTATGCAAGCAATTTATCCTAGAGTGTTAGACTTGTAAGGAGCATTGGAAGTTATCCTGTGTAAAGACCTTATTTTAGAATTAGAAATTTGAGGCCCCTCGTATTTACCTGGAGTGGTAGATGGTGGAGCTGCATTTAGAACCTAAGTATCCTGATTTCATTACGCCATATGTAAGACATGCGAATAGTGAACTTATGTCGGAGGTACATTCTAAAGAAATTTATACTATACGTGAGGATGCCCTTAGAGTGTGGAGGAAGTAATTGTTTTACTGTTTACTGTTTGGATTACTGATCTAGATGTGGCAATTAATTTTCATAGCTAGTTAAAAGGCAACAGATACAATGTGAACAAAAGCTAAAAAGCAGCCCTTCACTGTTTGGCCCCTAGAACTGGGTGTCCCCTGGTGAGTGAAAATGAGTTATCACCAAATTCCTATATTTTATAACAGAAACCATCATTTCCTCATTCCTGTACTATTTCTTTCCCAAATCTCTCAGATTTGAGAAGAAATCATCTTGAAACCAACTGTACCAAACTGGTGACTCCACCTCTGCGTTGGCAAACACGGATGTCCGTTTGCATTTCTCGTGGCTTATTTCGTCTTTGCCTCCGTGCCGTAGCTTGTGTATCAGGAGGAGTGGGGAAGGGAGCAGATTCGTCCTGAATGGCTACTGCCGGGAGTGGGGCAGGAGGCAGTGTCAGGTGGATGTGTGCAGCTGGAAAATACTTTGGGACTATTAACCAACGACCCTTTCTCTTTTGGAAGAGAACAGATCTCTTTTAACCAATTAACCACTGATCTTTTCTCTTTTAGAAATGTCCCCTTTGTTTGCCCGGCTCGCACTGCTAGGTAGTAGCTCATGCTCATTCCCTCACGGGGAGGGTAGGGCAGTGGAGAGAGAAAACACCCGCAGTTCTTCATGGATTTGATTCCAAAAGCCTTAGCCCATCCACCAGCAGCTTTCTGAGAGAGGGAGTATGGGAGGTAAATTTGAGTGTCTTTTCAACAATTAACGTTTTTTTTTTTTTTTTTTTGAGACAGAGTCTCACTCTGTTGCCTGGGCTAGAGTGCCATGGTGTCAGCCCAGCTCATAGCAACCTCAAACTCCTGGGCTCAAGCAATCCTCCTGCCTTAGCCTCCCGAGTAGCTGGGACTACAGGCATGTGCCACTATGCCTGGCTAATTTTTTAAAAAATATATATATGTTTTTAGTTGTCCAGCTAAACTAAAGTTTAGCTCTCTCTTTTTAGTAGAGACGGGATCTCGCTCTTGCTCAGGCTGGTCTCAAACTCCTGAGCTCAAACGATCCTCCCGCCTGGGCCTCCCAGAGTGCTAGGATTACAGGCTTGAGCCACCGCGCCCGGACAATGTTTTTTCATTTATACTTATGTAAAGTTTTATATGAGTATGTATCTGTGATCATACCGTAATGCTTTCAGGCTTTACATAACTTTAAAAGATATTTATTCTGCCTTCACACTTGATTGATAGTTTAGCTATATAAAGAACTTTTGGGGAGAGAGGGGGCTAACTGCTTATCCAGAATTTAAATCAACCCTCTTATTTTCAGTCTTCTCTGAAGTATCTGGGGCCTCCAATTCCTAACCTTTTTTCAGAAATTTAAATTATTCAGCTTCTCACCATATCCATCTTCTCACTTTCCTCCTTGTTGCTGAGGCGTTTACCATTTTTCTCCATCAGCTTTCCATCTTTGTGTGGGTGGTGCTTTGGAGGCCCATCAGGATGGAGAATGCATGTTTCTTGTTCTAATTATCATTTTTTTGAGACAGAGTCTTGATCTGTCACTCAGACTAGAGTGCCATGGCATCAGCCTAGCTCACAGCAACCTCAAACTCCTGGGCTCAAGCAATCTTCCTGCCTCAGCCTCCCAAATAATTGGGGCTACAGGTGTGCATTACCACACCTGGCTAATTTTTTCTATTTTTAGTAGAGATGGGGTCTGGGTGTTGCTCAGGCTGGTCTTCAACTCCTGAGCTCAAGCAATCCTCCTGCCTTTGCCTCCCACAGTGCTCGGATTACAGGTGCGAGCCACTGTTCCTGGCCTCTTGTTCCAATTATTTTTGGGTCTTTGATTAAATCCTTCATGAAGCTATGTTGGGTTGTACACTTGAGGCCACTTTACCAGAGCAGGGGACATCACAAAGAACACCTGCAGGCATCTGGGCCAGTAATCCCCAAAGAGGATTGGATTATTTCTGGACTTTCCTGGAATAGGAAACAATATACAGTGGTATAGGTCATGCATAGCCAAGTAGGTTTTTGTTTTAATTATGCACTTATTTTAGTGTGTATTAGACACAATGGGCTGGTTATAATTTTTCTATCAAGATTCCATTTAAGTACATATAAAAGAAAATCCAAAGAGCAGTGGCCTAAACACATAAGGGTTGGTGTGTGTTTTTATGTAACAGGAAATTCTAACAAAGGCAATTTCCCATGAAGCTTAAGTATAAGCTTTGGATCCCCCACCTGCATGGGCTCCTTCCAAGGCCCTGGAGGGGGGGATGGCCTAACAGTATTGTGTTCAAAATTTTGCATTCTGTTTTTTAGATGTCTCTCAAACTGTATAAACTTCAGCGCTCACAAAACCTGGATCCACCCCGTGGTCCAGTGCTGGTGCAGTGGCTCTGGGATGCTATCCGTGTCCTAGACATCAAACATTGTTACAGCTTTCTGGGCTCAAGCCAAGGAAAAGGGAGGTTTGAAGGGCCGTCTGGGTAGTTACGTCACAGTGTCTGCCTCATGTTTACACAGGGATCGTTGCTTAGAATTAGTCTCTGTAGAAAGAGTGAGTAGGTTTAAAGAAAAACATTAACCAAATAATAACATTGAGAGTATGTAATATGGAAAAAGTCATGAAGGTGGTATATGAATTAGTAAAATTTGGGAAATATTAAATTATTTTACAGAGGCAAGAGAAATTATACATGTGGTAGTATAGCATGGTAATTAAGAACAATGACTGTAGAATTAGCTCTTGTCCAGATTTGGATCTCAACTCCACCTTTTTCTAATTGGGTAGTACTTTGCATGTTATACAATTTTCTAAGCCTCAGTTTCCTTATCTGTAAAATGGGGATGAAAATAACAATACCTATATCAGAAGATTAAATAATTAAAGGGGTGATATCTGGCACATGGTAAGTGCTCCATAAATGTTAGTTGTTACAATTATTATTAGAAATGGTCAACTTTTTAGAAATGTGACAGCAAAAAGAGAAAAAGAGGTTAAAGAAATAAAGTGTGGCCAGTGGGTTGTCAATGTTGAGAATGGATCTCATAGGTCAGGCTTTCGCAACCTTAGTACTACTGACATTTTGGTCTGGCTAATTCTTTATTGTGAAGCTGTCTTGTCCACTGTGAGATGTTTAGCAGCATCCCTGGCCTGTACCCTCTAGCTACTGGTAGCATCTTCCATGTTTGTGACAGCCAAGAATGTCCTAGACATTACCAAATGTCCCCTGGAGGGCAAAATTGCTCCTTGTGGAGAACTACTGTCATAGGCTACTATGGCTGTAGTTGATGACTAATCAGTTGTCATATAACCAGCCCTCTTTGCTGTTCTCTTTAGACACCTCTGGGAAGCATGGGGTGGCTGAAGGAGCATGGGGTTTAGAGCAAATCCAACCTGAGCTTGGATCCCAGTTCTGTCACTTATTTGCTGTGTGATCCTGGGTAAGTTATTTAATCTCTGGTTTTTCATCTGTAAAAAGGAGCAGCAATGCCTATCTACTTCCTTGAGCTACGTGAAAACCACCTCCAGTGTGGCACCAGGCAGAGTCAGGACGTACCAGATGTTTGTCTCCATTCTTCCTCCCTCTCTTCTTCCCCTGCACCAAGGTAGGCTGTGAAAACGGAAGCACCGAGGGCCTGAGATAGGGAGCCCTTCTGGTCCAGATTCTCATCCCTTACCTGGTACAGAGTTCTTGTGAGCTCCTTAAACCTTGAGAAAGGAAACTTCTCCGGTTAGGCCATAGGGGTATAGGAGAGTGAGCTTTGCAACTGGAGACTTCTAAGAATATGAATATGTGTATTTATATGTATTTACAACACACATGTCCTAAAACATGGAGACCGCCCCCAGAGAGGCAAGGGCAAAAGGTGGCCATCAAACCTTGTGCTGTGTGCCTTTAGACCACATTTCTAATGATATCCTGAAAACTGATATCCTTTCCCTTTGGGGAAGCTGAGGCAACAATAAACGTATCTACCCTTAGGCCATTCTACAGATCTGTGGAGTGATTGGCTGATGGTCATGCTTCTTTATAGAGCTGACCCTACAAATGTCTTTTTTTTTTTTGGGACAGAGTCTCACTCTGTTGCCCGGGCTAGAGTGCCGTGGCATCAACCTAGCTCACAGCAACCTCACACTCCTGGGCTCAAGCAATCCTTCTGCCTCAGCTTCCCGAGTAGCTGGGACTACAGGCATGAGCCACTGTGCCTGGCTAATTTTTTCTAAGTATTTTTAATTGGCCAATTAATTTCTTTCTATTTATAGTAGAGATAGGGTCTCGCTCTTGCTCAGGCTGGTTTCAATCTCCTGACCTTGAGCCATCCGCCCACCTCAGCCTCCCAGAGTGCTAGGATTATAGGCGTGAGCCACCGTGCCCGGCCTACCAATGTCTTAAACTATTGTCAGCCCTGACCACTATTGCTAACCGATAGCAAGTGGACAACTCCAAACCTGGATGCTTTCCACCAGCCTGGACATAGAGCTTTTGGTGTACACTGTACGTGGGAGAATTTGTGCAGTGGATGAGAGAAAGACAGCTTGTTATATACCGTACAGGGAGGTGTCAGGCTGTCACTATGAGAAGTGTGGGAAAAGGAACATCACGACACTGCCTCAGACAAAATAGCACTGAGGGGCTTGCTGAGAAGCTGCACAAATAGAAAGATCCATATTGCCTATGGAAACCAGAGACAGAATCAGCAGACATCAGATGGGGAGACAGTGGAACGAGTGCTCGACAAGGAGTCAGTTTGCCTTCTCGATGTCTATTTTTTTCTTTGCCACTTAATAGCAGTCTGCAAACCACTTCAGCTCACCCCGGCTCAGTTTCTACCTCTATAAAACAATAAAGCTTACTCTGCCTACCTCTCAGGGTACTGTCAAAATCCGATGAGGCAGCATGTGTCAATGAAAAATTGAAACCCTGAGCGTGGCAGGTGTTAGCTTTCTGAGTGAGGCCTAATGTAGCAAGAAAAAGTCGCAAAGCAGCACCCATTGCAAGGGATGGGTAGCAGTGATACAGACTAATGTATGGAAATCTGGAGATTTACATGCATTATTGATAATCTTGACAGCTCTGGAAACTGGCATTGTTAGTCCCATTTTACCAACAAAGTTAAGTGATTTGTTCAAGAAAGGAACTAAACTCAGACGTGTCTATTTCCAGAGCTTATCTCACATGGCTCTCCCAAATTCTTTGCACATTTATAGGCATTAAGTATGGGGAATCTGACATATGATTCTTATTTTTAAGCTTTTCGTTCTTTGTAACTTAGTCCTCAGTCCTGTAATTCCCTGTCTTAGAAGGGTAGGAAGGCTTTGATCTATTAATAGTAAATCTGTTGTAAAAACCTTCAGACCGGAGACCGGCTTTCCCACTGGCCTACCTACTGAGTTCTGACCATCCGGGATTCGGGCTTCCTTCTCCTTGCCCTGGGGGCAGCATGGAAGACCACCTGTGTGCACACTTTCTTCACACCCAGGGAAAAACCACAGCAGCTGCAGTAAGGCTAAGTTTGTAGCGTGTGCACGTGGGGAGGATGAGGTTTTTGACACTGGGATTAGATTTCTATTGTTGCTGTAACAAATCACCACAAATATAGTGGCTGCAAATAACACAAATATATTATTTTATAGTCTTTAGGTCAGAAGTCTGACATGGTCTCGCTGGACTAACATCCAGGTGTGGGTGGGGCTGTTGCGTTCCTTCCTGGTGTCGCTAGGGACAGGCTGTTTCCTTGCCTTTCCGGCTTCGGGAGACTGTCCACACTCCTTGGCTTCTGGGCCCCTCACTCCATCTTTAAAGCCAGAAACTCTCTGAACATTTTCCCATCATATTTCTCTCTGACTTACTACAGCTGGAAAAGTGTCTTCACTTTTAAGGGTTCACGGGGTTAGATTGGGCCCCCTGGACAATCCAGGCTAGTCTCCCTGTCTCAAGGTCCTAAACCTCAATCACATTGGCAAAGTCTCTGGTGTCACATAAAGTAACATATTCATAAATTCTGGGGATTTGGATGTGAACATCTTTGGGAGGGGAGCATTTTTCTGCCTACCACAATCCCTAGTCACATCAATGGAAAGTACCATGTGGTTCCATCTCAATTCTGGTCTCATTGCTTGCTGTCCTTAATTCGTTTGAATACAGGTGGTCCCCAGGTTATGCATCAAATATGTTCCTGAGAATGTCTTTAGTCGGATTTGTGTGTAACTTGGATCCCTGATGAATAGTACACGTATGGTAATAAAAATAACAATACCATGATGGCTCAGGTAGTAATAATACAGTATAATAATAAGTTAAAGAAACTATTGTGCTCTTTCTTTTAATTCAAACAAACAGAACATAAAAATAAACTCATACAAAAAGATTAGGTAGGAGACAGGAGAAATTTCAAAAAAGAGTATTAAAGGTTAACACTCACCTAATGCTGCATCAATGCCTTGCTTACTGGAAGGGGCACTTTTGAGGCAAGAAGGCAGCTGACATTAATGGGAAGATGATGATGAAGATGGTGCTGGAGAGGATGGAGTGTGTGCTGGAGAATCAGGATTTGGTTCTGTGGCTGGATGAGGGCAGTTCACCACTGAAGTTGCTTCTTAAAAAAGGCATCTAGGGTTGGCTGCACAGCCTTTTTCTGTTTTCCATCATAAATGGCCTCATAGCAGCTGATGTTCTTGCTCACTGCACAATAAACCTTTGTAAACCGCTCAATGTTAGAATCTTGCTCCTTAAGCTTACCAAATTCTGCTTGGATGAGACAAAAGGCTTCAGTGAATTCTTTTGTCATAAACCTTCTTGGCTCTGGATCTTTTGATTCTCCATGTTCTTGTATTTCTATCAGCTGCTTCCCTGTGAGACTAGCGCTAGTGTACAGATGCTGCGCCAACCAACCATGCACACCACGCAGGTTTGTTTACATGCGTGGGAGAAACTAGTTCCTGAATTATTTAATTACAAATGGGCTCCCGTAAGTATGATTTATCAGTACGAAATGCCATAAGTTGGGTGGTTCGTAACTTGCCTGTATTTCTGTAGACTGTTTAATGCTATTTAACACTGGCCTTATGGTGCTTGGCATGTACAGTTCACAGAACATTTTGGCCTCAAGGTAGTTCTGAGTCAAAAGCAATGAGAAAGGGATAAGAAGTAGTTTTGCTTTTTCAATTTACTTTTTAATTCAACATTTATGAGTAAACGAAGTAGAAGAAATCATGGTTGACTCTCTGGGATTTGTCCTGAGTCTAAACCTGTTAATCATTTGAAAAGAGCCAAATCTGGGAATTACCTGCCATGGCAAAATCTTACAAAAGGTGAGGTGGCTGGTATGTAATAAAGTGTTCTTGCAAGAATTTTCTTGTTCTGCCAGAATATGGTTCAACAAGGATTAAGAGCCTTATATAACATAGATTCTTTCTACAGAATGAAAAATAAGCATAGATCTGTATTTACCCACTCTGCGATTTAACTGGATAGCAGCAGGTACCTGATGATCAGACATTCATTCAGGAAAGATAGAGGTGACAGGTTTAAGTAAAGATGCAACTACAGCAAATTTAAGCCTTCTTTTTAAGATAAGAAAGCAGCTAGGAGGTACTACTTCTGGGATGGCAGTATAAAGAATTCCATGAACGCCCCCCTCAGGGAAACAAGCATAACTGATTATATAATTTGAACAACAGAGGAAAAAAAATGAAAAAATAAAAAGAGCCTCAGGGAAATATGGGATACCATATGGTTAACAACATTGTAGTGAATACTTGGAATTTGTTAAGAAAGTAGATATTAAGTGTTCTCTCTCACAAATAGTAACTGTAAGGTGATTAATATGTTAATTAGCTTGATTTTGGTGATCATGTCACATCCTATACCTACATCAAATCATCACGTTGTGCACCTTAAATATACACAAATTTTGTCAATTATAACTCAAAGCTGGAAAAAAGAAAAATTTGAAACCATCAAGAGAAAAGTGATATATATACAAGGGGACATCAATAAGATTAACAGCTGACTTCTCATCGGAAACAATGGAGGCCAGAATAAGGAAGCTGTCCTAATTCAGTAGTGCTAAATCAAGTAAATCATAGGCTTATAAATCTGTGGTCCCAGAAGGAAAGTTCCACATACGGTCAATTATGTGTCATTGCTTCCTAATCCTGTATGCATTGCATCACCAATTAATCACAATCTTCCTTTCTTTTGAAACCTAGTCTCAGAATATTCATAAACAACCATCCAGGAAGCCACTGCCAGTCAACCGGAGTGTACGTAAGAGATGAAATACAAAATTGACATCTCAACCTCATTTCACAGTTGAAGAAGTCAAGGGCTAGAAGTCATGCAGGGTTGGAGGCAGGCACAGAAGTGTTGCCCGGGTCTCCTGACAACGGGTTCACAGCCCACTCTGCATTTGTTCAGATCCAGCCAGCATCATGGGTCCTTTTAAATTTCTACCTCAGGAACTTTCTGAGTTTTAATCACCACTGAACCTTGCTCGTATTATTCCATTTGAAGACAGAGCTGTAGGACTGGAGCATTCATGCTTGAAAAGGAATGATTAATTAGCACTGAGAGAGGTGGTTATATATTTTTTTAAAAATATCAAATTTCAGGTTTCCCCAGGGGTTGACGCTGTGTTCCTGGATGCGCATTTCTCAGTGTTCCTGCAGGAGGTGGACTTGGCTGAGGTGAGGAAGTGTCTTCCTGCCGTTCTCTCCGAGGCACAGGGCATCCTGCTGACAAAACTAAGCATTACTGGTACCCCGGAGGAAGTTCTAAACTTCCGTGGATAGAGTCTTTCATCTGTCTCAAGTTTGGAAGATGGAACTAGCCAGACCAACAGACGCGTTAGGTTAGTGAATTACAGCAAATGTATATTTGGCTCATGCTCATTACAGCTGACAACTAGAAGTTGACAACTGAGTGTACAACCCTCATGCCTTAGGGCTTTCATTTACCTATTTAGTTAGGATTTTCCCCCGTTTCCTCTCTTAGTTTGAAGAATCAGCTCTGAGAGCTCCACTGGCTTGGGAAATCAGTCACGTAACAGTCTCCTGCCCCTGCCCAAATCTATCTGGAGATGTCAGTGGTTGAGTTAGTGTGAATCACAATTTCCAAGGAGAATTCAGCAGAGCCTCTTTCTACTGTTCCCATTCACTCTCCTTTCATGCGGTTCTCTGTGCCTTGCAAGCCCGTCCCTGCATCGTAGAAGGTTTCCTCCTTTCACAGTTCAACCAGCTGGGTGGGGTTGACATTGACCTTCCAGAAGGCTCAGAGTGCAGCGGTTTTCTGTGGTTTATTATTGACACTAATGCTAGGTGCTGTCACAACTGCCTTCTACTCTCCAATCTCCTACCCATCTTACTGATTTTGATGACAGATCAGCTTACGGGGAGAACTGCCAGAGAAAGTCTGTTTCAAAGGATTGCCTGGAAGTGCTTTGTCAAGAGTTAAGTATGATATTTCATTTATTTACTGCAATCCAGTCAGATTGTTTTTGCAGACACATTTGTGTGAAATTATACAGAATGTAAAAACATATCTCATCTGTTTGGCTTCTTTTGGGTGCCATTCCTGCTTCTTTTCAGACCACAGCCCCTCAGGCTGGCAACAACTGGCAGTGTTGACCTTAGGAAGGGAGACGGGCACCCTGGGCTTCAGGTAGAGCTCAGGCCTCCTCGCATTGAAATCTTGTTGCCTCTTCCAGAGCCCTGCTGTATGAGAGGCTGCACTGGGGCTGTATTATTTGGCCAGGTCCCAGGAGTGGTGTAGCCATCTGACATTTATCTTTTGTATAACTTTGCTATGGTGTAACTGCAACATCATTATTACAACCAGTGCTTTACCTTGGGCTGGTTTTATCTTTTATTTTTCTTATGCATGAAAATATACATTATTTATTACAATTCAGGGGTCACTCTTTGCTGGCATTGTGTTTGAGACAGTTATGGAAATGTAACAGGAGCAAGTGTTTGCTTTGTAAGAAATCTCTAAGAGTGCTTTCATAGTTAAAATAATTCCTGGGCCAATAGAGTCTCTTTTGAAATGGTAGGAGAGGTTCAACATTTAAGGAGACTTTTGTGAATGCTGAAGAATAATAACTTTGCCCAGGTGCTCACTGTAGCCCAGCTTCAGCGTTTCCATGATGAGTCATCAGTCTCTGGGTCAGCCTATATGCCACACTCAGAATCTCTTTAGGGTCAATAGGAACAAACCAATAAAAACCTTTCAGATTGTATAAAATAATCAGTGATTGAGGGAGAAAACTTTGTGGGAAAGATGGAGGAGGTGTTTGTATCATATGCCCCACCACAAACAACTTTTTAAAAATCCCCCTTGGACAGATTTGCTCTCTTCCAAAGCCCATTCCCAGTTGCTTTGCCTCCATGGATTTCTTTTTGCTTTCCCTTTTCCGAGCAGCACTGGGCCTCCTCTCCCCAACAGCTCATTCCAGTGCCCAGTAAATCAAAAGTTTCCTCAGTAAACAGGGCCCGTGCTTCCTCGTGAGAGATTTAGCCACCATTTTGGGCTATTTAAACTTGCCGTTTGAAGTCTTGTTTTCATCCTAGGTGATCAAAATATTTCCTCCAAACATATATTATGCTTTCCCCAAGAGATACTCTGGTGAACAAAAAGCTCTACATTTTGCGACATTAATAAATAAAGACTGCAGAAGACAGATGCTAACAAGACTTGAGACTAATAATAAGATGGATTCTCAGCCTCAATGCTACTGACATTTTGGGCTGGGGAATATTTTGTTGTTGGGGGCTGTTCTGTGCCTTGAAGGCATCTACCCACTGAAATGCCAGTAGCACCCTCTACTCTTAGTTGTGACAACCGCAAATGTCTCCCAACATTGTCAAAATGTCCCCGGGAGGACAAAATTGCCCCTGATTGAAAACCAGTGATAACATGGGATTCTAATAATTCAGACAGGAGACATTTTTGAACTGCTGGGGATTGGTGATGGTGTATCTGACTTATTTGGGAAAAAAAATCCTCATGGTAGGTTACTATGAGTAACTGTATATTGGCATAATGCATTCTTTAAAGTCTATTTATTCCCAGATAACTGATCAGGGATCTTCAAAGTCTAGCGCTGAATTTACTGACTGCGATGCCATCTTATACCTGGTGCTGTGGTGGTGGGAGGGATCAGCTACTTGGATGAGAATCAGTATAATTTTAACATTCAGGCTTGTACAATATTTTTGAAAGTTACGCTCTTGAGCTGGGGTTTGCAGGCATATTATTGGAC
>CAUYRT010076993.1:0-21280 GCA_963574885.1 Lepilemur ruficaudatus
GCTACTCAGGAGGCTGAGGCAGTAGGATCACTTGAGCCCAGGAGTTTGAGGTTGCTGTGAGCTAGGCTGACGCCACGGCACTCACTCTAGCCTGGGCAGCAGAGTGACACTCTGTCTCAAAAAAAAAAAAAAAAAAAAAAATGGACTTCAGCATGTGATAATCATCAAATGTAGATTTCCAGAAATTAATCAATAATACGAGAAGCTGACAATATTCACATCTAGAAAAGACAGAATCAGAAGAGGCACCTATCCCTTGAGCATACTAGACTACTACCTTAGGTACAAAGCCCGTGCAGACATGAGACACATGAATAATTAACTTTAAACTAAGTAAGTGATCTTCCGTAGTACTCCTAAAAGTTTACTGTTCGACTGAAACATACACTCTTAGCAAATTCAGTGTTTAATGAAACTGTTTTCCTAGTCACACGACTTAGTCCATCTTGGATAGTCACAATCAATTTTCAACTAAACTAGTGGGGTTAATTCAGTTTGTGACTTCTAATATTTTACACCTCTTAGTCAAACAGAAGAGGAATAAAAGTGCAAGAAAATGAGGCATAGTGGAAAGTATAATTCAAAACACATCTGAGAGTCTAAGAAAATAAAAACACCTGCAGAAATAATTCTTCGTTTTTAAATTGGTATGCTTATCTCAGTAGGAAAAAAAGATATAAAAAGTTTCTATCCACAAATTACCTTAATAATTAGAGACCTTAACCAACCTACTTGGAGTAGGTGTTCCAAATACATAAAAATGACTGAGGATAAAGATGATTTCTTATATAATCAAATTCTTGTCCTCCCTCAAGAATTCTGCTCAACTAGACATGTTAAAAACTAATTATATGTTGAAATAAAAAGTCTGAATTCTGTTTTAATGCTTTCTGAAGTACATGTATCTCCTAAAAAGAAAAAAGTAAAATGTTCTTAATAGTATATAGGCTTATCCCATAGAAAAAACAAGGGACTTCTTTATGAAAAAACATCAATCTTTTTTACTGATATATTTAGCAAGCATTCTTAAGATGACACAAAACAGATTCTGCCATTCACAAAATTTAAGTGAATGCCTAACAAGATAGAAAGATATTTACAGGATATCGCCATGGCAATAAATCTATTGCATTATTATTTATAGATATGTTTGTGACGAATACAGCATAACAAGGCAACAAGCCAGTATTTAAGGGCTGAAAGATTTATCCGACCTTAAAACATATCAGTCTACGCAGGCCTGGAGTCTGTAATCATTATCGCGGTTTAATCTGTCTTTGCAAAACAAAACTGAAAAAAAAAAAAAAATAGACTGCGTGTCTCTGTGATTAATCATTCGTATTTAAAGCCAATCTGAACTAATATAAAAGGTCCCAGAAAGCAGCACCAAGAACACGGTCCTGAGAGACGATGGAATGTGTTTAGAATACCATGTTCTGAAAGTGTCATGCAACCTTCTGTTAAATATTTGGTTCATTCCGTTTTGTCATCCTGATTTGTATTTTGGAAGCTGTTAGGAGCTACAGGATTATGTCGTTACAACCACAACATATGTTGGTGAGCAAAATCCCAGATCATTTGCAGAGCGCTTCCCAGTTGAACCCCAAAGAAAAAATGGCACTTGAAAATTCCAAGAGGAGTTGATTTCTAAGGCTCGACTTTCTGCACAGAGGACGCCAGCCAGTACGAGAACTGGCGTAAAGAGTCGGGGAGTCCCGGCTATACATGGGGAGGGAGGCGTATAGTAGCACTCCGATGACAGTGTATTCTGAATGTAAATGGCCATGCAAAACTGGCAGTCAGCCTCTTAGCATTTGGTGTTCATCTTAGGAATGCTGCCAGGTACATCGACGTAGCCAGGGAGAACACATGTCTTTAGGAAAATGAAGAAGTTGAAAAAAACAGGAAAGGAGGGAATGAGAGAGAAAAAGGGAACGAGAGAGAACAGAACTGTGCTAAATAAGCAGTTACAGCCACTAAAACAGCCTCCTCCACCGCCCCCCCATCCAAGTTGCTTTAACTTTGATGACCAGCACTCATTTGCAGATGTACATAGTTTTCCCTGACCTTGGCAATATCGAAGAATTTACACAGTTAGCAGTTCTTGCGCAATCTCTTGAGAAGAACAGCACAAATGTCCTACCCGTCCATGCCATGCAGGCCTTGTTACTTCTATCCACCTATTTTGCTTCTAGAAGATTCATGTACCCACTTCGGTTCTGGTGCTAAAATAAGCCCCTTTTTATTTTGTCTTACTTTTAAGACAACAGACCTTAGGGATTTTTTTTTCTTTCTTTTGATGAAGTTGAGAAGATAGAGCTAAGGTATATAACAAATGAATTCATTTAGGTTATAAATTAACGCAAGACACTAAATGCAAAGGGTTTTAAGAATTATAGCTTTTCCAGGTTTCTTAGCATGATAAATGAAGTCTCACTCACATACCTGTTACTAACACAGAGCCAAAGAATACGAAGAGTTTATCCTGGAATCAAAGACAACCTTGATTATCTATAATTATCTTAATAACAAGTCCAAGACAACCATAGCTTTATATATTAAATAACTTTTAGGACAGAGACAATTTGAACCATATTCATGCATTCTAATCACAGCGCCTACCAGTTACGTTTGACACTTTCTGCCCCTTCAAAAATTAAAATTATAATGACTATTTACAAAGCAAAAGCCCCAGTGAACAGGGACACAGTTTCTAAAGGGGCCTAATGTAAAACCAGGTGCTGTCTATGTGCTTAACTTTATCCGGATTCCCACTAGGGATGATTCACGGGTTCACATCAGCCTCAGTCAAACCTCAAAAGAGGTGATTCATACTTGAGTCCATTTCTGTTTATTTAAAAGAAAAAAAAAAAAAAAGGACTTTCAGAATTCCAAAAAGTTTATGTTCCTATGACTTTTGTGAGAGGAAGGAAAAAATAAACAAGCTTCCAATAGCAATTCTATGTCTCATGACCAACAACAGTGGTGGAGTGTGCCAAAACAGGAACACAAACTGGGAATTTGAGCAACTTTTGATGAGAGAAGGTAATGATGCCGATGTTTGTAAAATCATGATGCCTAGGGAAAATTTGCAATGCTGAAGACATCCTCACTTTCCTGTAAGGAAGGAGGTTAAAAGCAGAATAACTTGGTATGTTTGTAAGCATTCATCCTCAAAACACTGGTAGGATCTTTCTACATGCCTTCTCTAGCTGAAAGAATCAAACATTTGTTATAGATTTTCAGTTATTCATGTCCTTTTGCTACAAGGGAGTAGAGTATAACTAGCAAAAGACAAAAAATCTGGAATCAGCCACCTGGATTCAAGTTCTGACTCCAAACTTACCATGCGAATATGGAAAAGTTTCTGTAACTGCCTGGGTCTCAATTCAGGAGAAGAGATACAGAGAGATGGAGATACAGAGAGAACATACAGCAAGCATTTAATAAATGTTGACTGTTATTTCCTCTGTTGTGGTCTCTTTCTTATTCAGGTTTTAGCTACTATTCCAAATAGGCGATAATATGTATAAATAATTGTAATCAACTCTTAAATAGTGCTTACTTGGTACCATTCTAAGCAATTTAGAACTTTTACAAGTTTTAACTCATAATCCCTACAACTAACTTTTGAAGCAAGCACTATTTTCCAGACGAAAATGCTGAGGTGCAGAAAGATTAAGTTACCCATCCAAAGGCCAATAAATAGCAGAGCCAGGATTCAGACTCCCGTAGCCTTCAGAGCTCAGGCGCTTAACCACTACCCTGTTTCTCGAAGAATACCATTTTAAATAAATCTTGTACCATAATTTACATAAGATATAAATTTGCAAAGTGAACGTTCAGTATATGGTGAACATATATTGCATATAGGTAACATTTTATCTGTAACATAAAAGAATGAAAATTTGTAAGTTAGATAAATGACATTTAACTTTTGTTCTAACTACTGCTTTAAGAAACTGCAAGGAAGAACAAGTTCTGTCTTCTTGAAATTTTTGATATACTATATAAGGTGAGCTAGTCCATCACTTTACGACAAGTTTATACAGAGTAGAACCAATGGCAACCTCATTTCCCACAGCCCATGGGAAAGCCCATGCATGTCCGCCAACTTGCAGCCAACCCCTGCGGACAGGGGCCACCCTGATCAAAACCCAGCCCAAACCTCAAACTCTAACATGAGCCAATGTTCTCATGGCAATTCACTTCTTGAGGGACATCATTCCCCAATCTCCATCTTTGAAATACCACTGACTTCAAATAGGTTGACGACATCAAGGGCCAGAGACTGGTTAATCGGTTAACCAATGGCGAATTGGTTAATTGAAAAGATGGAACTTTCCTCTATGGGTACAAAAATTCTTTCACGGTAGATGCTGTCCTGCTTCACGGCTTAACACAGAAACATAACTATGAACAAATTTTCTGGAAGACTAATGATTCTCCTTAAAGAGTAAGTTTACTTAGAGCACCATAAATGTTTACTAAAAACGTACAACTAAAAGTCTGGAAAAATAAAATGATGGATAAATGTTTTACCCTTTTACTTGTAGGCTTTCTTAATGCTGATGTTTCAGTATCTTGAAATATATCACAACATATTTTAATAAACAGTTATATAATATACTTTAATCAAATGGCTACAGACATAATTAGTATGACTAATGGGATATTTACCGTAAAGAGTGATGAAATACTTGCACAAGATCTTTCAGATTATATACATAGTACAATCCCTCAGTCCAGTCACAGGTAAATTATAGCTTAGTTATGAGGAAAAGGGATATTAATACTGTAATAACCTACCACTTACGCTGTCATAAGATTGGTTAAAATGAAAAAGATTGACAATGCCAAGTGTTGGCAAGGACATGAAACAACTGAAACCATCACATACAGCTCGGAGTGCAAATTCGTACATCCACTTTGGAAAACTGTTTTACAGTGTTTACTTAAGTTGAACATATGCATATCATATTACCCAGCATTCCATTTATTGAATAAAAATGCATACTTATGTGTACCGAAGGTACCTACAAGGATGTGTATAGCAGCATAAACCTCAATAACCAACTGGAAACAACCCAATGTCTACCAACAGTAGAACCCATAAATCAACTGTGGCTTATCCATACAATGGAATGCTGTATGTACAGGAAAGAAAATCCAACCAATTACCAAAACATCCAACACAGATGAATGTAACAATCATACGAGTGAAAGAATTCAGACACAAAATGATTCCATTTATATAAATCTTCAAAAACAGGTAAAACCAATGTATGGCATCAGAAGTAAGGACAGTGGTTATATTTTTAGTAAGGAAAAAGGGAACATCTGGGTGGAGCTTCCACAGGTGTGTTGACTTTGTGAAGAAAACTCAGACTGAACACATGATTTGTGTTGTTTCTGGCAAATCTGTTACATGATCCATAAGAAGGGGTTTTTTTTAAAAAAATTATTTTCAGTTTCATTGAGGTGTAACTGAGAAATGAAATTGTTTATATTCCAACCGCACCATGTGATGATTTGATATACATATACGTTGGGAAGTGATTACCAAAACCAAGTTAATTAACAACCATCACCTCACCTAATTATCGTCTTTTTGGGAGAATGCTTAAGATCTACTCTCTTCACGAATTTCAAGTATACACTGCAATATTAACTACATTCACCATGTTGCACGTTAGATCATCAAGAACTTGTTCATCTTACAACTGAAAGGTTTTACTCTCTGACCAACATCTCCCCCGCCATTTCCCCAACTCCCAGCCCCTGGCAGCCACCATTCTACTCTCTGTTTCTATGACTTTGATTTAAAAAAACAAAAAAGATTCTATACACAAGTGATGCTATACAGTTCTTGTATTTCTCTGTCTTATTTCACTTAGCATAATGTCCTTTAGTTTTATTCACGTTGTTGCAAAGGATTTCCTTTTTCAAGGCTGAATAATATTCCACTGAACATATCTGTGCCACGTTTTCTTATCTATTCATCTGCCAGTGGACATTTCACTCGTTTCCCTGTCTGGGCTACTGTGAATAACACAGCAATGAACTTGAGAGTGCAGGTATCTCTTCAAAATACTGATCTCATTTCCTTCAGATACATACCCAGAAGCAGTGGAAATGTAAATTGCCACAGCCATTATGGAAGACAGTTTGAAGTTTCCTCAGAAAACTAAGAAGGTTTATTTTTGAAGGCCTAGTTTCAAGCCTAATTATATACAGATCTCTACTGGTCTGCTGGAGCCGCCATACAGAGTACCCCAGGGTGGCTTGAACCACAGAAATTAACTTCCTCGCAGTTCTGGAGGTTCAAAGTCCAAGATCAGAGTGTCAAAAAGGCTGGTTTCTGGGGAGGCCTCTCTCCCTGACTTGCAGATGGCCACCTTCTCACTGTGTTCTCACATGGACTCCCCTCTGCGTGCACACGTCCCTGTGGTCCCTTTGTCCTCTTACAAGGACGAAAGTCCTATTGAATTAGGGTCCCACCCGTATGTCCTCACTTAACCTTAATCATCTCCCAGAGGCCGTATCTCCCAATACAGTCACACTGGGTGTTCAGGCTTCTAAATGCGAGTTTGAGGGGAAGGGGCACAATTCAGTTCCCAACAAACTCTCTGATATTCTCCCAGTTACTTAAGGAATAAAAGTTCTTAATTCCTTTATGTAAAATGTATCACAATTTCAACCTCTAAAACTTTTAAATCTCAGCATTATGAAGACTAACTAAAAGTGTACCTAATGTTTTCCAAACAGGTTTAAAAATCCTTATAAATAATATACTGTTTATAAAAATAAAATTCCAATGTTTCCAAAATTATATAGAAATTATTTTTAATGGAAGGGCATTAGTAGAATCTAATTGTGAGATATTCCTAAATAGAGCCCCGTTCTATAAACCAAATACCTTTTGACCGATTATATTTGTTCCCTAGCCACAGACAGGTACGTAAAATGTATTGAGACAAGTCACTGGTTTAAAAGAACATCTACTTATGGTAAAAAGAACACACGCAAAGGCGCTCTTTCGAATTATTTAATAATCTAACACGCCTCTTGTTACTATCTCTGCCATGCATTTCCACAAACACTCTCAGGAAACCACTTCTACCAAATATTAGCTATCTCATGGTAGCTTGTGCTTACTTTCAAATGGTAGCAAAATATGAACGCCGTTTTAACAGAATAAATCACCAAAGGAAAAAACACAAGTTTTAACTCAGAATTCTTGCCAGAGACAATTTTTTTTTGATGTGACAGACACAAACTGGTATTTTACGGCTTTTGATGACCTGCTGGAGTAACCATTACCCCCAAAATCCACACCACAGCAGGCATCTCATCCCACTGAGACTCTAGGAGGACTGTTACGTTTACCCTTAGGGTAAGTTTTCTTTTGCCTTTTTACATGCTCGTGCATGTTTTGGCAATCTATATCTAAATTTAAATTAAATAGTTTAACAGCCCTCTTTAGCACTTATAATGTGTTTCAAGCACACATATATTACTAAGAACACAATATGAAAAGCAAGTTAGCATGTGGAAAAACAAATTCCAGTTAATTTATATGCAGTGTGGTAATGCCTCCTCACCTTGTGAACTGAGTTCTCAAAACTCCATGCAAGAGGAATTCATAGCCACAAAACACAGTTGGAAAATGGGGTCCAACAATTGCCTTTACAGGATGTCTTATTGGGCTTAAATGAGCAACACTGAGTTCTATACTATTCATTTCTATGCACTATGTCTTGCTCACGTGAAACGTATCAGTTTTTGTGTTTGTGCAATTTCAACAAGTTGCTCGGCATTGTTGCTTTGCTACAGCTACTCTGCAGGCTAAAAAGCTTGTTCTGTGTGTGTGTGCACATACGTGGTTTTGTTTTGTTTTTTTTTTTTTTGCTTCAGGTCCTGCAATGTTCAGCACCGGTTTGATAACTCAGAATTGTGGATTCTAGCTCTCCAAGTTCAATCTCCTTGTCCCAGAGGCAGAATCAATATGCATGCTTGAAATTAAAAAGGCCTTGGGTAACGTTCCTTTAACTGACTCACCTAAGTCTCACTAATGTCCCAAGGCAATTCATTACTCCCCAGGCCACCATGCCTGCATCCTGCCCACGATAACATCAGGCCAACACACACACCTTGTCAGAACATTGCTCCAGGGCCGGGCCTCCTTGGCTTCAGTTTCTTGTTTCTTCGTAAAAGTTTTTTTTTTTTTTTTTAGCAAAAAAGTCCCACCCCTTCTCAATCAACTCTCTTTTCCTCATTTCCTGCAATCACAATTCCCAATGGGCACAGACCAGGACCACAATTTTTCGAGTTGTCTAAAGGTTACTGGGATGTTGTTGGCATACTCAAATGTTGCAAGGGGGTACTGATGGCTGGGGAGGGACCATCCTCTGTCTGTATAAGGACAGTGTAAGGAGGCAGCAACCAGAGCAGACAGAAATCCCCACTGATGCAGGCAGAACCCAGGGCCAGGATGAAGGACCCACGAGGTGATGGAGAGAAGTAGCATCCAAAAGGGGGCATCTTCTCTAGTTGACAATCATCATTTTAGTGAGGTGATAACCATCACTGTCAGTGACCAGAGATTACCTATGAGAGCACTGACCAGACACTGGTCAACCCTCAGCCAGGAAAGCGGGTTCTCTCTAGCGCTCCTCCCACCAACACCGTTTTCCACTCCACTGAGAGGAGCTAGAGGGAGACACATGTCACCCACACCTGATGAGACTTTATTGTCAACACACAACACAACCCTCAGAGATCTAGCTGTCTCTATTCTTCCTCTGATAACTGACGTCCTTTGTGTTACCAGACATAAGCATGTTTACACGTTACGGAGGCTGACACCGCCTAGTTAGGGGACAGTTCCAGACTGCTGGGCAAGAATGTGCCACACGTTAACGGAACCAAAGGCCACGTCTCCAAAGGCAGAAATAGTGTAAGTTATCTTACAATTATGTAGCAAAGCGATAGCCTGTTCTATTGAACCTCAGTAGCCTCAACCATTTCGAGACCAAGAATAATTTTCTCTCTTTCAACTCAAGCCCGAAGCGGGAAGAAGAAAACTCAGCTAGACAAACACCAGTATCTCAACTTCAGAGCTGGGGATATGGACGCGCCACCACACCGCCGACCCCACCAGAGGAAAAAAAAACACCCAAACCCGTCATCATTTCCGCTGGAGTTCTCTCCTTCCGTTATGAAGAAATCCTCCACAATGAATTCTACCCTTGTCTTTCCCCAATTTGCCAGGAAAGAGTGTAATTATTACTCACAGTCTCGCTTAAAATGGAAATATTTTAATTGTGACATTAAACTGCACAATTTTCACTTCAATTAATAGTACAATAATACTATATAAAAGCTTAAGATGAGGGTCAAAAACCACCATTAAAAAAAAAAAAACTATCTTCGTTTTTTTTTTTTCTTCTTCGTTTTAATATACTTCTCAAAGCCATAAATTGAAGCGCTCCCTTACCTGCCGAACGAAGCTATTTGAGGTAGTGTCAGATGACGTGCTTCCATCGGAGCCTTTAAACCTGTTTTTCCTTCTAGCGCCTTTTCCATATGACTACGAAAAAGAAAAAAAAAAAAAGGACAAATGAGATTATTATTAGATCCTTTCTCAGGAATCTAGGCTTAGTTATAGAAAATATCAAAGACCAAAACAAGTAATAAGTTGGCTTCCTTTGAGCACCGTTAGAACCTTTATATTAGTGGAATCACAAAAATGCATCTGAAATCAGTGAGTACATAGGGAAGAGAGGTTTCTAGACAAACCATTTAACAACTAGTTAAATTCAAACAACGTAGGCTGTCTGTAAATACGTTAGCAATCAAGAAGCAACAGCTTCTAAAGACTAAGCCATTTAAAAAATAAGCATTTAAGAACAGGATATTAAAAGGTAGGATGATTTGTTTCAGTAATAGGATTGGGCCAAGTACAAACACCTACAAAAATGAACTTGCTTTTTCTATTATATCTACAGTTTACATTCAGGGCTCTAAGAACAAACTATGCATCCATTTATGTTTAATTCTAAGAACAGCTACAGTTATTGCAAACATTAAACATTAAAATGCAAAATGGCTGAACACTGAGCATTAAATATAGTACACAGGCTGGACTCTGTAACCAACCTCAAGCAAATTTCTTAAAGTCTTCAAGCACTGGTCTTCTCATCTTTAAAATGGGGTTGTTTTAAGTATTAAATAATAGCTCATAGGGTTATTTTAAGTGTGAAATATAAGAATGTATTTATAGCATTTGGCATAAGATCTAGCACATGGTAAGAGTTCAAAATAATATATAAAAAAGTGACATCTACGTGAGAGTTGGAAAGTGTGGGGACAAATTGTACTAAAGCTTATAGCAAGTTGACAATTATCAGGCTCACAGAGATTCCATCCCATTCTCAGAATTTACAAAATTGACTTTTTTTTTTAGATCGCCAAGTTCAGGTTTGGAAAATGCTACTTGATTATGCTTTCTCTATTCACGTGGTTTTCATTAAAATAAAAATATCTTATGAACCATAATATATGTGGCACTTAGGCAAGCTGAACTCTATTACAAACATTTGCGTTATGAGTAATTTAGATGAATTTGCAATCAGTGAGCGGGTGGTATAATCTTAAAGCAAAGAATTTTCTTAAATATGTTTGTTCTTGTCAAATAAACCTAAGGGATTTATATAATACAAATGTGTTTCCATGGCATTTAATTAACTTTCAACTTCATAAAAGGCAAGAAAGCTATGCTGGCCTTTCATAATGTAACATACAAGGTTTTCCTCACTTAACAGCTTATTCTTCTTACTTATGTAAACATTATTCCGTAAACTGTTGAAAAGTAACATTCTTTTAACAATGTTCTTCCTTTTCCAATTATTATGTAAAGGTTTAGACAGATGTGTCTTCCAAGGCCTAAGAAGGCTAAAATAAAGTATGAAAATCTCCTTCGAGTTTTTTTTTTAAAAATGGACATTACTCCATATGGAAAAATACTTACTACTTTGGAAGTATTTTCAAGGCCTAATGTATTTCTCTGGGGATGTAGAGGCAATCTATGTTAAATACACTATTTATCTTTGTGAGGAGCATAAATTATCTTTGAGCACAAAGACAAAACAAAATCTTATCCCATGATCATGTTTCCCTTCCAGTACCACCTTTTAATGGATGGAAATGGTGGAAAAGAGTGCCTATGCAACCCTATCATTGTTTTATTTCAGCTTTTTAATGGTAAATGTTTTACTATTCAGTTGCTTGGGTGTGTAAGCTTTTTCGTGGTTGCTCACAATTGCACACCAGGCACTGTGAGAGCCACACAGTGTTGAAGACATTCAGTCCCAGGGGAGGCTGTTGTTCTCTATAAGAAGCTGGACACATTTAGAAATTCCCGTTAATTTTTCCAGGCCCCTGGAAATACTGTTTATAAACATTATTTCAGGAGTACTTTGCTACCTATGCAATGTATAGGTAATGATGGAATTATCAGTTTTCAATTGTACTGAGACAGTCTACATATTAAAAAACAATGGCACACTGAAATGCAAGCAAACTGGTGATCATGTTGAGAAAAATATATTGTCTTTCGATCCCTTTAAATATATCATTCCTCATAAATTTAAGTATTAACTTGTTCATGCCTTAATAGTATTAAAGCAAATCTTAATCCACCATATATATTTATTAAAAGACAAAATAGATATGCTTAATTATATCTCTGTTCTATTGTACTAATTTCAGAAGCCTTTTTTTTAAAAAAAAAAAACTATACAGTGACCACTCAATAACTAGTTATTTTTTATAATATTCAGGAACAAGACAAAAATGTAAAGCTTCTTTAAAAAAGCTAATAGTCCATGTTTATGTACTTTTAAAAATTAGTGAAAATGTATACTGCCATTACAAAATTAAGTTTTCTTTCATTAAATGTATATTTAAAATTAAGGCCATCTTGCCAAAATGATTTGTCTTCCAGTTACTTTAAATCCTTTAAAATAAGGACTAGAGTATTTCATTTAAAGGAATTAAAAAAAAATACATGAATCTCAAACCTCTCCCAAATGGGAAAATACAGGTAACATTAAGTGTTTAAATATTTAGTTGACTAAATTTGGAAAAAAAAGTATAGTTTTCTTGTTAATTTGCTACTTCTAATGCAACTAATTTTATTAAAAATTTTTCTAAATGTTTCTTAGCAATATTAAAATATATGAACCACCAGAATCTGAAACAGTTAACCGTTAGGGCAGCCAGGGTTACAGGAATGAAAAAGGACACACCAAGGGGGACTTGGCCAGGGTGCAATTTGTTACCCGTAGAGTCTCCCTGACACATGCAGGCCCCTAAACACTTTTGGAACAGTCTGTGAAGTCACTAATTTCCACTCATTACCTATTAGCTATATGCAGCTTTATGAAAACAAATTATGTCACCATAATAAAAAGGCAAAAAAAAAAAAAACCAACACCCAAAAACCCACAGATATTTAAATTCCTTTTGTTGTCCTAAAACACCAACCAAGCTAAGCAAGATTGCAGAAACTAGAAAAAAAAAAAAGATTTAAGAAATTTCCACAAATATATTAATGACTTAAAATAATATGAAAAATTTAACTTGATGTTAATATCAGCTTAGTGTGAATGAATATCTTGACATGAAATAGTTTTAATTGGACTCTAGTCTTAACGTCAGCACATAAGAGTTCACGTTTTCACAGGTAATTAAAATCTAATTTCTGTATGATTGAAGGAGACAGTAGTAGTTAATTACAGAAGTTGTCAGTTAACTGGAAATTTCAGCAGTGCACACAAAGTTGTCTTGGCAGCCCCTGGGGACAGCCTTAAGAATTATGTGGCTTCTGTGCTTTGATTTTTATGGTGACAGTTCTCCCACCTACGAATTACATGCTGATACCTAAAATTAGTTTCCATCCCTCTCAATTTGCATTCATTAATGTTTATCCCTTTGGATGTCAGACTTTCCTGATCTTATGGCCCAAAGTAAACAAAGCCAAAACTACCTAGAGAGAAATCATACTTTAAATCTCCCCATTTATCAATAGCTTAGTGTGAACGAGGATGTCAGATCCCTTACTAGGCAAGAAGTAGCTGAGATTACCCTTCTGGAAAAGGGAGAAATGATAAGTTGCTTTTTACGTGAATCGGTTGACACAAAAGCAAAAAGGGATTAAGAGGCCGAAGAGAGGTTCTTTTTTGGGGAGGTAGAAGAGGGGAAAAGGGATGAGGCTAGGAGGCAGAGATCTGCCCAGGGAGAAGGTACATGGGGAGGGAGGACCAGGGACAGCCAGGGCAACCCGTGCCTTCTTCACAATCTACCTCCTGCCAGGCTTGGAAAGATCTCTGAGACAGGCCCAGTTAACTTTAAGGGTCATAACTAATTTTTTTCTCTTTCTAGTTGTGGGAGTAATACATGGTATTTGACATACACTGTTTGAAGGATGTCCTACAGTCACAACATGGAAGGGTGCCCCCAGTCTCTATGGGGTTAATATATTTTGCTGAGCTTCTCTTGAAAGGACCAAGGCTACACACTGTACCATTCAAAGGAATTAAATACAGCAACAGGTCAACTAAATCTTTACAGAAAAATGAAATACAAAAAGAGTAAGACTAGCAGAACCAAACCTCAGATCACTCAGATATAGTATTTCGAATTCTAAAACACTCGGAAGCTCTGATTGGCACGTTTGTCGATTTCTCCCACGCAACACCAGACTGAAAATACCACTCGGAAGGAAACTGACGGTGGTTAGGAGTGAAGGTTTTAGCCAAACATAAAGCACAGCACCCCCGATCGCTAACTTCGGAGACCGCAGAAGGCTAACTTGTGTCACAGACCTATGAATGTTTCGGGAAAACAATGTCGATTCTGTCCAAGAGCTGCAGGAAAGCAACCGCTGCTCCTTTTTGATAAAGCTCCTTGCTATGGCCATTCGGGATGCTGCCATGACCAGGCCGTGTGACGACAACGTGCTTGAAAAGCATCTGGCAAACCCAGCTGGGGGGAAACCAGCCGGGATCTGTTGCTAGGAGCAAAACAAACAGGCCCTCTGGTTACTGTCTGTTCATTTTCAGGTGTGACTGGAGGTGCCCGTTTACAATCTCTTTGAGGCCTAAATTGCCCAGACACTGCTCTTGTTTCTCTTCCATATCCTCTTCTGTCACCATCCTATTCTCACAATCCTTGTCACCTGCTTCCCAGCAAGCCAGCCTTCCGACAAGGGCTATTCAACTCCCCAGAGAATTACCATTTCCATACTTCACAGCAATGCTGTCCAATAAAAATGAGTCACATACATCACTGAAATTTTCTAGTAGCCGCACTAAAAAGGTGAACCAGCAACAGGTGAAACGAAGTGTAACAATGCATTTGATGTAACCCAATAGATCCCAAACAGTCTCATTTCAACGTGTCATCAATCTAAAATCGACGAACGAAGATGTTTTAGATTCCTTATTTCATATTAAGCTTTTGAGATCTGGTGTGTATTTCACATTTATAGCTCATCTCAGCTCAGACCAGCCACATCTCAAGTGCTCAAAAGCCACATGATCCTTGTGGCTACCGTCATCGACAGTGCGTATCTGGAGCTTAGGGAGAGGGTCCTACGTTAGCACCTTGACACTGGAGGCCAACTGTGTCCATGTTGACGTGGAAATTGTTCAACAGTTTACCTAAAAAGCAACGCAATTTTCTTTCAAAAATCAGAACTTTCAAGAATTTGCAGTTAGATTGTCCCTCACTTCTCGTGTAAGAAACATACCCGTTTTGTTTCCAACAGCGTGCTGGGGAAAGAGGGTTGGCACGTGTGTGCATGTTCTATCCCTCTAGGAAGGATTATTGATATAAAAAAGGCAAATTGGCAGAGTTTGCACATCTACAAACCTTGTAATATAATCCAGAGGTGCGGTGGAATGATTCGTAAAACCCATGATCGCTTAGTGGTTCCATTTATAAATAGAAATTCCATTTCTAGGTAGAATTATCTAGCGATTCTGAGAATTACTTAGTGTTACAGAAAAAAGGGGGGTGGGATGCTCCGGAGACAGCCTCCTGTCTCAAGCAGTTTTACTAGTCTGTTCTGCCCAGAGAGATAGAAGAGATGGCTTTGCCAAGCTTCCCACAGGCCTACGATACCATGATTTATTAGATATAAAGTAAACAAAGTAATGTCTCCCTCAAATAATGGATGTGATATGAAAACAATTCAAGTAAAATTGCTTTCATTTTTGGAAGGCAGAGAAAGCAACAAGATGAATGTTGATGCCGTTAAATATTTATACCTCTTACCTGCCTATAAAATCCATTCTGCTCTTTCTCCTCTGTCTCCCGTGTCTACGCGATCACTTGCTAATTCCTGTGGACTGATCTTTGAAATGTCTGGTATATACACCTGTCATTCATTATCTTTTTACCTCTTTTTGGTCTAGGCCTCATTACCTATTGCCCAAATTATTATATCAATATCCCTTTCTGGCAGCTGCACCTCGGGACTCCTGAGACTCCAAACTGTCTTCTAGAACATTCCCAGGTGGATCTTCTCAATGAGCTACTATGCGGCTTCACTTCTGAACCCCGTTCACAGCTCTTTATTGCTCAAAACATCAAAGATTCCGGAGTCTCCAAGACGTGGCCTCCAATTGCCTTGTCACTCTTAATAGGCCAATCTTCCCTTTCTACACCCTTTTCAAACTAGAGGTTATAAATATGATAGATGCTAGGAGACTTCTAGCTTCTGAGACTTTGCTTCATGCATGACTTCCCACCAACTCTCAATTTCTATCGTAATCTGACCCATCCTTCAAATACCTTCGCAAATGCCACCTCGTCTATGACGTTCTTACAGATTACTCCAAATAGGATATTCGCGATCTTTATTTCTTTGAAGTCATACTACGCAGTACGTCTCCTACAGACCCAGGCCATACGATTGCTGTACATTTGTCATACCTGCAGCTACTGAAATGTAAGTTCTCTGAAGGCAGAAATTGTCGTGCCTTTTCACATCCGAATCATTACCACATTGTAGCTGGACAATCAACATTCGTTGACTTCTGTTTAATCACGTAAAGTACAAAGTAAGTTAGTATCGCTTATCTGAATGCAGTCATGTTTTACGTCAGCCTTAACTTTGATCTCCCAGAATTCGGGAACTCTATTTTTATCATAGGAATAAAAACTTTTCTAAAAAAAGAAAAAAAAATTCCTCAAGGAAGATCAAAAGTCAATGGAAGGTCTCAAAGTCCTTTCCTCTATCAATATTCAAGACCTGCATCCCGGAGTAACAGATCTGAGTATATTTTTCACTCCCATTTAACCTGGCCAGTGTCTAGATAAAATCAGGAGTCTAGAACAAACGTGAACCGTGTTGGTTAGAGTTCAGATCCTCTGGCAGAGGCTAGATGGGAATGCAGCCGGTTAGATACATGTCCCCACTCTGCTTGTGAAGCAGGCAGCCCAGGGCACACTAAAGATATCTAGCTGTTTTACCACTACGAACGAAATGGACTTCTAATTACACACGTCCCTGGTTTCTACATTCTTCCCCCATCTTGAATCAAAGTGAGTTATGTCTTTTAAGTTAGCCCATTTGCTTCCCAGTGGTAAAAGAAAGTTCAATAAAGCTTGACTATGATGCCACGGGACCTGCCATTATTACAAGTTATCAAAATACCTAGAGCACTCCATTCTCTCGTAGTGATACAACAGCAGCAGCAAAACATTTGCAACCTTTATTAGGTCGTCCGCTCCCGTCCCATTACTAAATGGTCTCTCCAGCGTATGTGCATTCATGTACGTGTGTGTATACGCACATGCACACACACACGTGCATCTCTCACCACAATTTACGGTCTGGCAAAGGTAGACTTGAAATCAGCAAGCCGGTATCATTAGCCGAAGAAGAAACATTTCTCCAAAATCACGCTTGAAACGTAACCCTGACCTCTTCACATCGCTTGCCAACCAGCCCACAGCTGAAGTCATTTGCCTGCTAGGCTAAAAGTTGAGACTCCTCACCGCTGACACCTGGAGGTGTCTGTAATCCAAACTGTACCTGCCACAGCCTTACGTAAAAGCCACCTTATCATCGCCCAACGCCTACAACTCGCGTCTCCTATTTCACAACCGGCAGCGGAGATGAATTTTTCCAGCCACCGCGAATACTCATCGGAGACAGAAGGGAGATCCCGGCGTTCCCCGAAATGGCTAACGTTTCAGGGGAAATGGAAAAATAAAAACTTTTCTCATCCCCAACTCGTTCTCTTAAGGGAAAGGAGCAGGGCCCCGGCAAACCTCCGCAGGTGTCCAAAGGGACAACACATGGGAGGCGTCAAGGCGGCGTCACGCCCCAGGTGCGAAGGGTGGCGGGGACGGGGGGGGGGGGGGGGGTCTCCGGCCCCGGGGCGGCCGCCCCCACGCCCACCAGAGGCCCCCGCCCCCCCCCCCCCCCCCCCCCCCCCGCCCGGGGGGGGGGTTGGGTTGTTGTTGCTGGGGTGTGGGTGGGGGGGGGGGGGGGGGGGGGCCCCCGTGACTGGGTCACCTGAATCTGGCCCGTGCCCCCCCCCAGAAGACAGCAAGATGAGGTGACACCTTCTGGTGCCACCATTGCCCCCATCCTGCTCTCATAACGTGGTGGGATAAGCGTTCTGGCCCTGGGGAAATGGTTGCAATGCCAGGCCAGGCCCAGGTGAGAGGGTGGCTGTCCCAGGAGTGTGGGGCCGTGTCAATCATGGTTCAGCTGGACTGTTGAGGGTCTAGGAGGGGCCTGGGACTAAGGGAGAGGAGAGTCACTGGGCCCCCGCTGCACACTATGGTCTCCAAGGTGCTGCAATCTCTGTCTCCAGACAAACCGGAGACTGCTCTGGGTGCCACATGGCTGGCGCAAGCGCTGCCAGGCTCCAGGCAGGTGGGCAGATGGTCTGGCTCATGGCTGCCAGGAGCCTGCTCCCTGGGGTCAGCCAGCTTCCAGCCTGGGAGAGGGATTGAGGCACCTCCATGCCCAGCCTGACAGCAGGGAGGCCATGGCCAGTGAGCAGGAGGGCTGGCGGAGAGCAAGCCACCCAGCTGACCTTAGAGATTTACAAGGGAATGAGCCTGGCGGGAGTGGAGCTCCTCTGGTGGGGTTGGTGGGTCGGCCTGGACCTCAGGGGCTCTAGGCTACCAGCTGCCCACCGAGGCCCTGGGTGCCTTGCTAGAAACTGTTTCTTCACTTGTCTGAGAGGCCCTATAAGCACAGTCCCCATAAGCCCTCAGCCTGCCTGCCCTTTGGATCTCTCTTTCTTTCCCTCTCTGCCCCGCCCCCCCCCACTTTGTTAAGAGCCTGCTGAGAGTCTCCACGTGGGGAGGCAGGTGGGGTGGCAGGAAGGCTGCTGGACTTTCACTGTTGGCTTCAGGGGCCCTTCCAGGCACCCTTCTACCCCTACCTCCTGTTAGGCTCTTTGACAACACAAATCTGGCAACATATCCTGTACCATAGAAAGCTAACAACTCCATGCATGTCCAAAACCAGAACGATTTGTTGCCTGACCGAAAGCCTTCACCTCACCCCAAAACCCAAATCCCTTGGGGTGGCCAGCTTGAGATGTGAGTCTGAATTTGTTGCTTATTCTCTGGGCTTGACCCAAGGCTCTTATGATGGAGCATTGCTCCTCCTCCATCTCACCCTGTGCCTCAACTCTAGTTACCCAGAACCGGAGCAAATTTCTCCAGGCAGGGGACATGGCTCCCCAGGACCCTGGCTGTGCCCTAATAGACATCAGTCCCTGGGCAAGAGAATCAGGGCAGGGACTGTCTCCCCCACTCTCACATGCTGCAGCCATTTAACCAGGTGTGGTGGACTCTCTGGGACCCCCTAACCTTCAGGCTGGGATTTTTACCTTGTGCCATAGTGTGGGAAACCGAGGCACAGGGCCAGAGTCAGAAAGACTGTGATTTAGAAATGCCCCCCAGGCCCAGCAAGGCCCCTTCCAGACCCAGCACCACTTGGGCTGCACAGTGAGCTGTTGCTGGCACGTGGCACCTGGTTGAGGTCAGCACCTTATTGGGTGGGGTGGGGATGTTGGCCGGAGCCAAGGAGGGAAAAGGGACACTTTCCATCCACTTGCACCCTCTCCTGCATTGCAGGTCTCCATCCTCAGGAGGTGAGGAAGATGGGAGGACAAGGCCAAGGACACAGGTAAGACCAGATTCTAGGCTCTCTGGGATGACTGGGCTTGGGTCTCCTTCCCACCTACCAACCTCTGCTTTTAACAGGCAGGTGAGGGACTAAGGCCTGGGAAGTGGCCTCCCTGGGGTCGCACTGAGGGTCAAGGTCTTTTCAGGGTGGAGGAGGGGCAGGGCCATCAAGATGGTTCTGGATGCCTGGGCCTGGGCTCTGGGTGTCAGGCTGGGGCTGGGACAGGGACACCCATGCTGCAGACAGGGAGACTGAGGGACAGGGCTGGCCTGTGTGGATTTTGGTTTGGGCCCTGGATGAAATAGCCACCACAGGTGTGAGTACAACAGGGCACAGGTGCTCAGGTGGCTGCTGGAGGGCTAATAAACCAAGGGGTTCAGGGCACCAGCAGCTGACTGCCACAGCCCAGCGGGAGGGGAGGTGGCTGTTGGGCTGTAGGGGGAGCTGGCAGGTTGCTTTCTGGTGGATGAGCCATGGGTGTGAGAGAGCGGTCAGGGGACAGTGCCTGGGGTTTGGATTCAGACAGTGGCCAGTGGACTTTGTCTAGCTGTGGAGGGGCCAGTCAGGGAAGTGCGGCTCCCGGTTTTGGAGGAGCTGAGAGAAGTGCACTTGTAGATTAGGGACATCATGGGATATACTTGGGAGACAGTTACAACTTGGGGACCGATGGTGTGTAGACTGAGCCCTTGTGCCCTCTGCAGTGAGCAGGCAGGAGGATGGGGAGGAACCAGCCAGGGAGATGGAGCTGGGGGAACCAGGGGAGCAGACCCCAGGGGAGATGGAAATGTTCCAGCTCAGCCGCCCCCTTGGTCCTGCCTCCAACCACACACCCTGGTGCACTCTCCCTGAGGCCCTGCTTGTCACTGCCCACCTGGAAGTCCTTGGCAAGTATTTAATGCTCCCACCATGTGTGGGAGCAGACTTTGAGGGTCACTGCGAGGCCACCTTTAAGAAGGCACTGTCTTGCAGTGGGCAGTGTTGAGTCCTCATTGCCTCCCAGTCCTGGGAAACAGCCTCTGCCGCAGCCTGCTGGGCTCTCTGGCCCTCTTTAGGTTCTCTTACATGGCCCAGGAGGCACCTCAGAGCTCTGAGAGCTGCCTCTTCTCAGCAGCTGTCCACACTGCTCCCAAAGGTGCCTCAACCTCCTCCTCTGAGAGATGAGTGTGTCCCTATGGGTGCCTGACAGCGAGGTCACCATAGGGAGGGGGCTGCCTCGGTCCTCTGTCCTGGGGATGGCAGTCCAGCCTCCCTGAGAGAATCAGCAGGAAGACAGCCCCCAAGAAGGAGAAAAACCAGTTGGGCTGTGAGGGTGAAGGTGGTGGCAGCTCTGGAAACCGGGATAGAGTCAGGGCGGGGCCTCAAGGATACCATCATCACAAGTGCCATCCAGGCCCTGGGGCTCTGCAGAGGGTGGCATAGATCTCAGATTCTGCCTGTGAGGCTCCTGGCTCTGTGGACAGGTAGGGTCCCACTCCCCACCCCCGAAAGTGCTTCCAACTCCCGTCCTGGCTCCTCCACCCAGCTGGGCTGTCCCGTGGGTCCTGGGCCTCCACTCTGCAGGGCCTGCCCCAGTGTGCCTCCCTGGGTGGGTGGGGGCTCCCATGGGAGATGCCTTCACACCCTGAAGGCCCCCAGGCCAGGGTGGAGCACCTGAACCTCTCAGCAGGAGCAGAAGGGAGGGGACATATGGCTCATTTCTGAGAATGCCCAGGGTGGGTATGGGGGACATGGTGTTGAGGCTTCTGGGAGCCTTGTCCAGCCCAGTCAGGGGACTAGAAAGGACAGCACTCTTCCTACACAGGAAGGGAAACTGAGGCTGCGGGTGGGCAGGGGCAGCTTCAGAAATGTGGATCTGGTCAGATGGACATCTTCTCCCACTTCTCTTATTACCCCGATGTGCATCTCATTTCTTATTGGAGTCGGCCACAGTGGATGACAAGAAGCTGCTGACCCTGCTGGCCACCCACACCATTTGCTTCTGCTGCCCTGTCACCAGCAGCCATACTCCCACCACCTCTTGGCTGAAGAAGTGCAAGGAATTCCATGGAGGGC
>CAUYRT010076995.1:0-14342 GCA_963574885.1 Lepilemur ruficaudatus
AACTACTGCCGGGCGCGGTGGCTCACGCCTGTAATCCTAGCTCTCTGGGAGGCTGAGGCGGGCGGATCGCTCAAGGTCAGGAGTTCGAAACCAGCCTGAGCAAGAGTGAGACCCCGTCTCTACTATAAATAGAAAGAAAGATATTAATTGGCCAACTAAAGACATATATAGAAAAAATCAGCCGGGCATGGTGGCACATGCCTGTAGTCCCAGCTACTTGGGAAGCTGAGGCAGAAGGATTGCTTGAGCCCAGGAGTTTGAGGTTGCTGTGAGCTAAGCTGACGCCACGGCACTCACTCTAGCCCGGGCAACAGAGTGAGACTCTGTCTCAAAAAAAAAAAAAAAAAAGTTAAAACTACTATAACACATTCTCCAAATGGTTTTAATAATGCTAAGAATGAAAAAGGGAGGAGAAGAAAGCTCAAGCCTCATTCAGCGTATTCGCTGGGGGTGGAGGTATATATGCAGATCATAGTTGCCTCCACACAGAAACATATTTGAAAATACTTTATATGATTTGATTTGTTTACATTACATTCATATAAGTAGAAAAATGCACATTACTTTTTGTAAGTTAAAAAAAACAATAAATACATTTCAGCTTTGAAGAAACCACTAAGATTCTTGATGGGAGAGACAAAAACAGGATAAAAACTTCCAATGACTCAGAAAGAACCAATTGCAGTTTCATTTAACTTTGAGCAAAGGAAATTTTCCATGATATGCGAGCATAGTAAGTACTCCCTACACAGAAACTCAGGAGCTAAAGCAAAGCTAACCTCATCAGTTATCCCTACACATAGCAGAAGGGGCCACAGCCAGTGGCCACTGGTTGACTTTTTTTTAATTCATCAATTAACAAATTTTTTACTGCAGAAAGCATGAAGGAGTTGTCCTAGATTGTTTCAAAGTCGTGATGGTAGTGAGAGAGGGTTGATAAGGTGAGCAGGCGGATGCATGCATGTGCACACATACTCCACTATCAATCCTGGGGGAAAGGAAAGGTTTACCTCTTTAAATAAATGCTTAAAAAATAAGGAGGAAAAACTATAACATTCCATGGAAAAAGGTCCCAGATGCTAAATGAAACAATGGAATTCTCCCTGCCGACTCTAGGTCTGCTACTGTCAAAGACATTTTACAAGTCCAGACACCAAAAATTTCCCTCTCTTCTCATCTGAATAACCAGAGAATGACTCAGAACAAAAAGAAAACAGGAAAACTTTGACATTCGCTTCTAGAAAGTCACATTAACCAGAGCCAAGACCATGCCTAAGAACCTACCCAGCCTTGCTAAACATACACTGACCTACATATATGGACCATAAAAGTAGGCGATAATTGAAAAGCAAGCTGCTGCTGCTGCTACTGTTGCTGTCAGGGTCACAAACAACCTACAAATCAACTAGGGAGTGCTGCCCCAAAAGGAACGAGGCAAAGGGCCAGTAAGAAATGAGCATTTCAGTCACCCCTCTGGTGTGTTTTCATGGATCAAGATATCCTCGTGTTCTCACCCTACAGAAAGGATAAGCACTTCAGAGTGCACTAAAGTTTTGCTATTTTGGTTTTGCTCTGACAACACTGTCCACTACTTCCACTCTTAACCTCATAGCCAGGATCTTCTTTTATACCCAGCCTCCTCCTTTCTCATCACACTAACAGGAGGAGAAGGAATGACCTCTAAGACAAGGTATGTCCAAACCATATAAAGCCAGTCCAGCTTCCAATTTCTGTGAGTTCATGAATGAATATTGCCATGGCTGTGGGCCTGAGTTCTTTATGTCTAGAGGTAAAATCCTGTCATGCCATACCTGTGACCATGTTAGTACTAGAAAGAATCACAAGACACAAATTCCAGGGCCAGTCCTGCTAAACCTTCACCAGATTTTCAAATTATCATTATTAAATAAAATATATAAAATGGGTAAGCAGAAAAATGATTATAAGCCACCATTGACCATGCACATTTATGAGCTTTGAATTGAATTGTTTTCACAAGAATAGGACTGTGTTTGCTTAAGAGCTTTTGGAAGCTGACTTTAAAGCAAATGATTTCAGAACTTTCTCTTCCTCCTCTTTTCACTAACTCTGGGCACAGCTTATGTTACTCTCTTCTTGCTGTCTCATTAGAAAAGTCACCTTTTTCAGTAGCTTTATTGGTTAACTGCTTGAAGCAGAGGGCACCTATCTCTCTGCTGAACTGACCATTCCTCTGACTTGGCATCATTTTTTAAGAGGGTAGGAAGGAAATCAATGTGAGAAAATCATAAAGGGAAAACATTTAGTTCAATAAGAAAAACAAATTTTTAACATTTGAAGTAATCAGCAATGGACAAAATGAGTCTGTTTGCTGAGGTGAAGGGCCTGGGGTTACACTAGCACACACAGCTATGTTCCCTGAATGAACAGAAGGGCGAGAAGAACACCAGCAGTAAGCAACCACTGGATAGCAGGCAACTAAAAAAGCAAGCTACGGGGCTGGGCCACCGTGAGAGAAGTGTAGTTAAGAGTTGTCAACTGGAGGTCATGGAGAAAAGTCAAGCAAAGATGTTGTAAACAGAGGAAGTTAAACATTGAATACATAAACTCAAAGCCATCAGATATCAGTAGGTAAGTCCCCAAGGATCTCAAGGAAGTTTACCAGACAACTCAGAATTGTTTGCATGGGGTTTCCTGCTAGTGCAACATATTTTGCCTTATAGTATGTTAACAGTACCACTTGGCATCCAACAACAGATCTGGGGGTGTTCACGCTTATATTTAAAATAATAAAAACATCTGCAACAAATCATCAATGGTTTCCTAAAAAAGGGTAAATTCCATGGCTGGAAATTCAAGGTCTATCACACTTAGTTTGTGCTTTCTCTCCTGTATGGTGTTATTCTTCTTACTTTGTTGTTGAAAAATCCATTCCCTTACCTGAAAATTAAGGACCTACCCAGCCATCAAAGTTCAGTTCAGTTGAAATTGTGTCCAAGAATCCTTCATGCATCCCCCAATCACAGTTCATTTATTTCCCTCACCCTCTACCAACACAGAACCTTGTGCTTCTGATCAAAGCAAGGTGACTGCAGCAAAATTTATTATAAAACACCTTAAAGACTGTGTTTACATGCATCTCCCAAACTTGATTCTAAGTACTGTATCTGATCCATTTTTTGATCCTTCAACATTGCCTCATGTAGAATAGTTACCTATAAACATTTTGTTAAATTGAAAAAAAAAATTATAAGATTCAAACCACAGAAAGGGACTTGAAAATATACTCTCTAATTCACTTGTAAACCTGCAATTCTATGAGACATTTTCTCTCCTTGTGACTACAATAAGCAATATTATATAACTGTCCATGAGCTGGCTGAAAAGAGAAAGGAAATGCCAACTGTGGCATCAGATCAGAACAATGCTGACAGTCCCAAGGTTGAAACTCAGAGCACTAGACCAACAATGCCAAGTTCTAAGGCTATAATCCCAAGCATAGGTGTCTACTTATACAAGGTATTCAATTTACACGGAGTGAATGAAGAACAGATGAATGAATGAAGTGGTTGCTATAGAGTCACTTCAAATGTCACAGGCATTGAGGTCAAGTTGATCCTGATAGAAAAGCAAACCAAATCTTTCTTCTGTTTTCCGAGATTCATCTTTTCCCATAAAGATGAGAATTGTCAAAATAAGAATGCTTGACACCAAATATTTATTTGCCTTTGTAAACAAAATTTTTAAAAAGTTTATAGCATATATTAAAAATTCAGAGAGCCAAGCAAAGCTCCGGCAGCACCTGGCCCTTCCACATAAAAGCATGTAACCCCTACTCTGAGTCTCAGAGCCTTACAGTCCAATAGGGGACTAAAGCAAAATCAAGTGCACAGGCCATCTGGGACAGTGGGAAGAAGGTCCAGTACAGGAGTTAAGATTTCCCAAATGCAGTAAGTGTTCTCTCAAAACTATGGGATCTACAACTCCATGGGTCTCAGTTTCCCCATTTCCAGTAAAAGGGAATTAATTCATTTAGCACGTACTCATAAGGGCTGCAACTAGATGCCTGGCTCCAGGGTAGGATTAAATGATCTCCTAGGTCCCTTCTCAGCTCTGAAAATCTTACAATTCTTACAGTCACATTTAGTAGACATTCTTTTGGCTCTGACCTGAAAATTTGGCTGGAAACAAACAGACTTTTACATAAAAACACACATTTACCAGCTATAATTTGGACTTGGCAACATATGATTTCACCATGGCTGAGAGGAAAAAGCGAAATTTTCTGCAGTGATCATACTACTCTAGGCTACATTAAGCTCATATTTAAGGAGGCACAAATATGGCCAGAGCAGGGGCAAGCCACTATCACATGCAAGTTACCACCACACAAGAGAAGGGCGTGTCCATTTTCTTTTGAATCCATCAACAATCTTCCATATGAAGAGTCTCAAAAATAACATGCCACTCCCTACCAGATTTGTCCCTTTCCATTTGGCTAACTTTATTTTTTTATCCTCTTCCCTTCTGTTTTACAGGGAACATTAGCCAACATGGCAACAGGCTTTTTGTTTATTTCCTTCCTCTTCAAAAACAAAGACATGATTTGAGTGCATTTACCAGAATAAGGTCCATACAGAAAAAGATTTTTTTATAATTTTATGAAAGCCCCATGTTTGATTTTTTTTTAATGGAACCTTTTAGCAAAGCCTTATTACTGCTCTTACACAGTAATACTACAACATCAAAATATCCATACAGCCATTTCAGTTTACACTTTCAGATCCCCCATCTGTATTTCATTTAATTATAAGAGGTAGGTATGTTCACCTGGTTTTTAATTATGAGGAAACTGGGGCTAGGCAGTGTGGGCCACTCAAATCACATAACTAGAAAAAGCTGCATAACTACTTTTCAAACACAATTCTCCTGTAACTAGTTCAAACAACCTTTTGAGAATTAAAGATTTAAAATGCAACAAAATAGTTCCCACAACAATCTGAGAAAGAAAATAGAGTGAATTTTTTAGTTGTGCATATTAAACAATATACAAAAAAACCCAACCTCAACAAAATAAGAGCAAAGGTATATAAAAAGAAAACTCTAAGGGCTTTTAAAAACTTTTTTTATTAAAATAACTAAAAATAAGGCAAACCAATAACATTATTTTTATTTGGTAAAGATTCTGTTGCATAAAATAAATGTAAACATTGTAGTATTCTTGTTCATTGTTGGCACCTGATCTTTCATTTTACTAGCTTACAGCAAAATAAAATGCAGGAAATTTGCAACATACATGAAAGACAAAAAAAAAAAAAAAATCAATAGCCCTTAAAAGATCTAAACTCTAAACTTTGTGGTTAAAACTTAAACTTACTACTATAATTTCAGCTGATCAATAATATGAAATGCTTCTCCTCCTTCTTAGCATCTACTACATGGAAATACATTCGCCAGGAAGACCATATGGCCATTCCCTCCTCTCCTCCTTCAAGTCTGTAAGTGTCACTTTCTCAGTGAGGCATTAGTGACTCTGCCCACCCTACGTAAGCCATATCTCCTTCCCTGTTTCCCCAGCCACCACACTCATCCATCCTAATGTCCTTGGTAATGTATGTATTAATATTTTGTTTACTTCCACTAGCTCCATAAACTTGTACATTCCATGAGAGCAGAACCAGGTCTTTTTGCTGTAAAATTCCTAGTGTTCTAATAATGCTCACACAGACGTAGAATATTTGTTGAATGAATGAATCATTTCTTCCCATATCTCCTCCAACCCAAAATTTAGGAGAAAGAAAGTCAGACAACAGATTGAATTATTTAAGCAGATATTCCCTATGGCTTTTCCTCTTTTACATTTACTTTTATGAGAAATTTTAAACATATACAAAGGTAGACAGAATATTAGAATAAACCTCCATGCACCCAACAGTTAACAACTCATAACTCACCTTTTATCACCTACATTCTCACTCAGTAAATTTTTAGTCTCATTATTTTGAAACAAATACTAGACATCATTCCATTTTACCCACAAATACTTTTGTTTCTCTAAAAGAAAAATAAGGCTCTTTTTTCTATGTCTACATAATTACACCTAAAAATATAACAATAATTCCATGACTTTATTAGTTTTTCTTCATGACATGGATGTGTTCTTCAGCCTAAAAGGTGGCTGTTGGTCACCAGTCACCTAGTGATTACACAGTCTGAGAACTACTTCTAATGTCACTTCTGACTCCAGCCCTGAGTTAATTTACAACCACCAATCTCTGGAACACAAAAGTTTTATTTAATTGGTACATATCTATAATGTGCATTCTTGAAATTACCCAGAATAGAAAACCGTAAGGATTTTTGATGTTACTTTGATGCTTTGATGTTGCTAGGAAAATGTTGCTGACTAACAGGACCTGCGGTGACCAACCAGAGCCTTAAAATGTCAGCCTTACTAATTTCAAATGCAATGTTTGTACAGAAAGAACAAAGGCAATAAGAAGGCATGGTTGTTTTCCCCCAGGATAACAAAAAAATGTTGACTTCTCAAATGGCATTCCTAATAAAATGTGGTATATGTATACCATGGAGGTCTACTCACCACAAAAAACAATGACGATCTAGCATCTCTTGTATTCTCTTAGATAGAGCTGTAGCCCATTCTACTAAGTGAAGTATCACAAGAATGAAAAAACAAGCACCACATGTACTCACCACCAAATTGGTACTAACTGATCAACACTTATGCGTACATATAGTAATAACATTCATCAGATGAATGAATGTTAGGGCAGGTGGGAGGGAGGAGGAGGGGATGGGTATATTCACACCTAATGGGTGCGGTGTGCACCATCTGGGGGATGGACACGCTTGAAGCTCTGACTCAGGTGGGGCAAAGGCAATATGTGTAACCTAAACATTTGTATCTCCATAATATGCTGAAATAAAAAAAAAAGGGGCTTGGGGTTTTGACACAAAATTATTAGGTAAAAGGATTTCCAGGGCTTCAGAGGGTTAAGGCAGCAGAACTCTGAGAAGCTTGAGTTGGGCATTTTGCATTAAAGTACCTTTAAAGTACCTTACCTCTTTGTAAGTTGTAAAGCTCTCTACAGGCTCTGGATAAATGTTTATCCACCACAGAAACAATCACTAAATTCATGAGCTTTCTAGCATGACATATAAACATGACTTCAACTGTAGCTCTTACCTGCACTTTGAAAGCACCTTCATCAAGGGGTGGTGGAGGTGGGAAGTTTCCAGAGCCAGATGGGAGGGCACTGGTATCATCTAGAGGTGGAGGTGGGGGTGGAAGAAAATCACCTGCAGAAAGGAAATGCACACATTAAGTTAATAGGGATGCAATTTTACAGTACTCTTTAAAAAGATGTATTTGCTGGCATTTTAGTCTTTTGTAATTGGCTTTGACCTGTAATTTTTTTGCCTTGTATAGCAATTATTCCCTATCTTAGCTCTCCTCAGTTTAATTAGTAGCCTTAACTTTCAGAAGAAAGAGAATCAGATTTTATATTTAAAAGTGGCATAAAAGCTAGTCCAGAGGGGTCGAATACATTAAAGAAGAGCAGGGAATGAACTTGGGTTGGGGGATGGGTCCTAAATTATATTAATATAAGACTTGGTACTTGCCCTCAACACATTTTTAATCAAATAGAGGAGGAAAAATGTATACACAAGAAAAATACAATGTACAATTTATGAAGACGTACAAACTTCTGGAAATTAAGACAAAGTAAAGCTTATGTCCAGGTGGAGGTACAGGGAAGGCTTACTGGATTGTATAATTGCCTTGAAGTATTATGATGTAGAGCAGGTTCACTCTACGCAGAAAGACAGGGGAACACAGACACAGAGGGCAAAAAGCTCAGGCCACAGAGAATAAGGAGTAAGTCATAACATGGCAAAAACATAAGAATGTAAAATAATACTAGTGAGTTGTAAAAATTAGAGAGGTGATGAAAATAAGTTTTTTAAGTGTGTTACAGGTCTGGCAAAGGGTTTCAATTTTACCATGCATGCAGTAGGGAATCCATCAAGGATTTCAGAGAAAAGAACACTTGGTTACAATATGATTTACTAAAGACTAATCTAAAAGTATGTGCGGGGGGATCTAAAAAATTTAAAAATAAATAAAAGTACGTGCAGGACAGATTAGGAGAAACAGGAATAAGAAGCATCCAGTTTAGAAATCTAAATGCAGTCACAGCAGGAAGTGAGAAGACTTTGGGATACAATAAACTCCAACATCTCTGACCAAAAAGAACAGTATATTGTAGTTAGATTATTGAAAGAGTCCATCTAATCTCTAACATCAGAGCTGTAGACACATATCCAAGAGCTGTACGGTTCATGGTATGGAATCTTTTTAAACAGTCTTTGCAAGAATTCCATTGGGAAAACAGAAATTTCCATCTTTAAACCTTGTCTCTATTTGTCCTTTTCCTTTTAAAAAATAATGTTTTTGATGTGTTGGGGAAGTGGTCTTCTCTGTTTATGAATAAGTAGCTTTTCCTTGCATTTCAGTCATTCAACACTTAATGGTATGGCCACAATCCCCATGATTTATCTCCATCATTAAATGAGCTGCTTTTGGATAGTATTAAAACAAAACAACTTCAGTCTTCAGAAAAAGAAGGGACTAAGATTTGAAGGATGGGCACAGTGGAAGGATGGCAAATTGTTTGGATGTTCTGATACACCCTTGAAATGGTTCAGTTGGTCTCCATTTGCCTTGTAAATAAGTCTTAGAATTGGAAAAGTAGCTAACAGCTCTCAAGTCTAGCTCCCAGCCAGATCCAGACTACTAAGCAGTCAAGCACACTATCTCTAGAGTACGCTCACAATGCCAGGCAGTGTGTTAAGATTTCCACACACTACCTCTCATTCATACAACAACCCTCTATGCTTATGGTTCTCAAACTTTAGACTTCATCAGAATCTCTGGAAGGTCTTGTTAAAATACAGATTATTGGGTCCCAACTCCAGAGAGTCTGATTCAGTAGGTCTAAGGTGAGGCCCAATAATTTGCATTTCTAATGAGTTTCCAAGTGATTCTGATGTTATTGTGTCTGAAATCACACACTGAGAACCACCACACTAAGCAACGTGCCGTAGTATTTCTACTTTAGGACTAAAGGATTAGTTAAGTTCAATAACTTATGTCATACAGAAATCTTTTTACTTCTTTTCACGGGTACACAAATCTGGAGACATACTTTGTCCATTTCCTTACCAGGGTTGTAAGTCTCAGAAACCTTTATTAACTCCATTCAGTACTTTCAAACATTGGCTACACGCTAGAATCACCAAGGAAGCTTACCTAAAAATGCCGAGGGAGGCCCAAACTCCACCTCACACCAATTCTATCAGAATCTCCAGGATAGGAGAAAAGGAGTGAGGGGTCAGGCACCAGTACTCCTTTTAAATCCAGGTGATGGGGGAGGTGGAATGAATGAATGAATCAATCAATCAATCCCAGGTGATTCTAATGTATACCCAGGATTGAGAAAATCTCATTTGACCACAGACTGCAAGAAAAAATATTTAAATCCTGTTAAGTAAAGAGAACTGTCACCAAGGTCTTTCCTGGCTTTCAAAACTCTAATGTATGAGAAGCATGCTCACACTGAGAACCTAAGTCGTAAGGCAAGGGGGGTTGGGTTACTGAAGACATGACTACCAAGCTCTAGTTCACAGCTGATTGTCAGGTTTAAAATTCTGTCTGGACCTATGTCTTTTTCATACCTTCTTTTTTTAAAAGAGGACTTCTAAGCACCCTCTTACACGTCCTCAGATTCTGTTATGTCATAGAGAACTGTCAGAACATCAGACAGAATCAAAACTGAACAAAACCTTGGAGATCATGTTATCAAACAGGCTCACGAAAGCCACATGAACAGTTCAAAATGTTCAAGCTAATTAATCTTAGAATAAAAGGTACAACATTCTGTCCTTTCCAACTACATCCTTCTTTACTCTGTTTTTCTAATAGAACTTAAACATAGCAAGACACAGGCTGATGACAATCCCGGGAACACGAAAAGGAACAGAAAAGAAAAATGGGATGTATTTCTTTAAAGAAATAACTTGGAAACAACATAGACTTCATATTCTAGGCAAAATTAGGCAGACTTTTAAAAGCCCTCATGATTAATAATAATTATCTGCTTTATTTAGATCAATTACTAAGTCAGACCAAAGTTTTCAGTTTTTTCAAGCACAACCATCAAAGGCTTCTACTGCATTCTTAAGCGAGAAGCTCACATTTTCAAAAGACATAGAGGAATGGATAATTGTCTAGAAAACAGATACAAATGTGATAAAAGGAGAGAAAATGGGCCCCTTGGAGTTAAGCATAAACTCATTGGGATTGCTGGAAGCAAAAACTCTTAACAACTATTCTAAATCAGACTAAAAGTTGTAAGAATTCTCACTTATACCTCATCATTTTAATATATAAGTAAACAAGAGAAAAGGTTTCTAAGTTCAGCTTTAGATATGCGGCAGAATTTACATGTTTAAGGAAGATGGGGAAATAGCAAAACCTGTACATATGTGAGTGGGGAGAAGGGGTGAAGATCCTTTCCGCTCCAGTAGATTTTTGAAAATAATGAAACAGCATGGAGCTTCGATGCGTATGTGGTGACCCCCCTGGAGAAAACCACCTGAAGAAATTAGCTGAGACACCTTCCCGCTAGCAATGCTAGGCTGCAGACCCCCAAGTTAGTGCATAGCCTGTGCCCTCTGCCTTGCAGGGGAAATCCTAATTCAACTCCCAGATCCTGTTTTACCCACAGGGGTTTCGAAACCATCAAACAGGTAAGCCGGAAAAAAAAAAAAAAAACCACTATCAGGTACTTGGCAGTAATATATCAAATCTAGGATAAAATCTAAGTTTTTGAAGAGGAGAAGCGTGGCCACAGATGCTTGCCTACAAGCCTGGTTCACTCCATATGCCCCTTCCCTCACTGGCCAAAGCCTACCTACACACAAAATGCATGTGTGTCTCAATTTCCATGTAAAATGGTTTACTTCAAGTTACACAGCTAATGAAATACAAAGAATTCTCACTTTACCTTGGAGAGAAGCTAAGAAGGACCTCACTAGATTTGGTACATATCAACCCAAATGATTCAGCTAACATACTAAAAAGGTCTTTGCTTTGTGCAACAGATAGCACCATGAGGCACTAACGGGTGAGCTGGGCAAATGAAGTATTATACCCCTGATTCCCAAACACGGCTCTCTGCCTGTTTACCTCAGAAAGTAGTCTATTATGCACATTATTAACTCCAAAAAGCAGTGAGGAAAAACTCCAGAGAACCCAGCAATGCATATTTTCTCAAGCTAACCTTTCCACCTGGCAGAGGCACTGTGAAGCAGCTGTGACTACCTGGTACCAGTTGAGCTATTAGTCACTGCAGTTACCCTAGAACATGTGGATAGGAAAGGTATCCACCTGAATGCAGAGCTTGCTTACCATTCCATGTAATAAATGGCCCAACCAAAAGGAAAAAATAACGAGAATTAACCTGCCAAGTAGGCAAATTATTGGCTATGGGTGATAGGAGTGGAAAATGCATGGGAAGAATTAAACTCAGATCATCAATGAAATTTGAATTCATTTACAAGGAGGAGAGGAAGGGAGAGAGGGAGGAAAAGCAAGCATGACTATCTTTATTCTTCATTCAAACACCATACAAAACCTACCTACACACATACCCAGAGATTTAGATAGCAGCCTGTTTTTGTGCCTCCTATCCAGTTCTATCATAGCACCTGTACTATTTTATTGCATTTATGTGTGGCGGTCATTGTCTCCTAGTTATAACTGAAGCTTCTTATAAGCAGAGCCCACTCATGATTTATCTTTATATCCCCACCACCTGGCACAAGGCCTGGGCCACAATACTCACTCAGTAAATGCAGTTCAATGACTGAAAAATAAAAAGCCATTCAACTGCTCAATGAATGTTAAAAAGAAAATGCCCTCATGTCTCTGATACTAGTACTTCTCAAATGGCAGTGTTAAGATCACCAGGAAATCCGGATAAAATGCAGACTCTGATCCAGTAGGTCTGGTTGAGGCCTGGGATTCTGCATTTCTAACATGCGCCCAAGGGATGCTGACATAGATCCATGGGCTCCACCTGGAGTAGCATGGCTCCAGAGCGCCTTCTAGATGGAAGCTCTTGGTCGTATGGAGAATTTATGGTTCCTTGAGGAATATCTAAACCTCAAGGTAAGTACAAAATCACTAAGGGCTTTCTGAAATTAATAAGAACATAAATTATGAGGCCAAAAGAGATTGGGTTGGACCACACACACACAAGGTGAAAAAATTTTAGTCATGGATACCAAGTCATAGCTTTAAGAATTAATTTCCATTAATAGTAACTAATAGAGAAATGAAATATGTCTAAGAGAAAATAGTACAAAACTTTAAGCCCCAAAACATAAAATACAAACCCCAGCTCTACCTTGTACTTTAGGTAAAACAATGCTAACTCAGATTCAGTTGTCCTCACCTATTAAACAAGAAAAACAATATCTACTTCACAATGTCATTCTGTGGATCAAAGCCAGCTAAAAGCGTAACTTTGAAACTTTTTTGATCACAACCCAGAGTAGAGAGGTATCTTTCATATTGTGACACAATACCTCTGTTTGGGCATATACAACTACATGCATACCATGTTTCATAAAACTATGCTTACTATATGTAAAACATCTGGAAATTTTTTAAAATATTAATATTTGTTGTGACCCACTAAATTGATTGTGACCGAGAAGTGGGTCTCAACCTTCAGTTTGAGCATCAGTGAGCTAAATTATATGTAAGTGATTTGTACAATGTCTTCATTATACAATTATGACGATCCTTTCTTTTCACTTATGCACAAAAGGGCAACTAAGTCTAAACTTGAACACTCAGTGGAAGAGATCAAACTTTCTGAACAAGGCTGAGTAAAGAGAACCACTGAGAAGGTAAAACAAATGTAGCAGGAATGGTCTCGCCAGGGCAATGGAGTTCTGTCACGGCTGTAGGATTCTCCTCACAGCACAGGGTAGAGGCAATGTATTATGAAACTAAGTGAATAAAGACTGTATTTACAATTCCACCATCAACCCTACCTCCGGTTCACATCAAAATACATGTGCCACCAAGAAAATTGTACCAGAAAGTGCCTTGGATGAAACATGTCAAAATGAATCCTTCAAGGCTTAGGACAGCATGTATAATGTTATCATTTGTGTAATAATGCATATAAATATAAGTATTATCATCATGGAATATCTTCTAAATGGAATCCCAAGAAATTGGCAATACCAAGTTGACTCTAAGAAGCTGAATTTTGCAACTGAAAAATGAGAATAGAAGGGAAACTTATTCTTAATTTTATAAATATTTAACCTGTCATTATTTTACCCATTTATAATTTTAAAACAGCACACACACAAAGAACAGAGAAACATTTAGTGCCTAGAAGTGTGTAATTTCCAAATGTTCAGCTGAGTATGGTTTTAAGAACCACCATAAAATGTTGGGATACAGCACAGGCCACAAGAACAACTTAAGAGGCTAAGTCCTTCTTAATGCCTCACTGCTCAGCTTTCTCAACCTACCCACTACACAGTAGTTGTAATTAACAATATGAAGGCATTGCCATGATTTGTTCTTTCAAGCTCTTTTCTTATCCCACTCTGCTCTTTTCTTTGACTTAGAGGAGTGGTTGCTAATTTGACTGATCCAGCTACTACTGTAAGGGTCTCAGTTTTGCAAAACAGCACCCAGGGGGTCTCTTTCTTATACTTTCTGCTTCAGACCTCTACAGCCTCTAGCCCCCAGGATAGACCAGCTGGCTGTTGTCTGGAGCATTCTTCTTGAGTCTACAGAAGAGGATCAGGATGTCAAGCCAGGTCCTTCAGGATCTAAAGCTGAATGAGTATGCTGGCTCACAAGATATGGCAGTATGAGGAAGGGATGGGATAAAGATCCTGCTCATTCCTAGAGTCAAAACCTAGGCACCATCTGAGTGTGATCACAGGCCTCTGTCCCCGAGGGAGATAGAGCATCCGTGGAGCTGTTAATGAAGCAGGGCCTGGATCCCCATTTTGCTCCTCTTCTTGAGTGTGAAGCTCCTTTGAGAAAACTCTGGCAGAAGTGATAATTATTAGGGCAAGGCTTGGGCACCCCTGGTTCCCTGTCCTCACTGTCATCAGAATAGCAACAACACACCTTCCTTAAATGTCACATCCTCCTCTGTAAATGAAAAGATACGTGACCTTGACCAAGTAACTTTAACTTTTTTATTAGTAGCTCTCATGCTAGACATCTTTAGATTCCA
>CAUYRT010076997.1:0-69589 GCA_963574885.1 Lepilemur ruficaudatus
TCCTGTCTGCCTACCCGAGAATGCGTTTTGCTCACTTTCAAAAGCCAAAACGAATGCTGCCGTCTTCATAAAAACCTTCCCTAGTGCTGTGACCTGATGCCCATGTCCGCATCCCAAACCTCATTCCGGCACCAAGCCCAAAACTAATTAGCATGTGGCTCTGATCCCGACAGCACATTGTTTGTGTTTCTCTGTGAGCAAATCCAGTTGTCCTTGTAGATCAGACATTTGGGGGCTCAGGGGGCGTATCTGGCTCATACCCGTGTCGTGATGAGTGGCGCCGGACAGGAGCCCCGTCGGCGTGGACCGGGCATGCCAGTGCCAGCGTCACAGCGGGGCAGGCTCCACGCGAGTCTGTGTGCTGTGTGATCGGACGGACACCGGTGCTACCAAATGTCACCGGCCCAGTTACCAGGGCCCTCTCCCTCCCAGTCGATACCTGCCTTCCACGGAGGACACCCCGGCAGGCTGTGAGTTTGCTCCTACACCGAGGGCTGTGGGGAGAATTTAGAGCCGTCATGAAACCACTTTGCTGTCCATGAGTGGGCCCAGGATTTAAACCCTGAGCCTTTTATTTCTTTTCGTTCAATTCTCGGTGCATCTCCACAGCGCCCTGTCCGCCGGGCCCAGGTGTGCTGCCGTGTGAGCAGCTCCTCACCGACAGACACATCCCAGGTGAGGACAGGTGACACTGACCTGGCTGTATCTCCACACGGGGCCACGGGGTCCCAGCATCCCACGTCTCCTCTGCCAACTGGGTTGGGTGGCCGAGCCCCGAGGGCAAGCCCTGAGAGCTCTGCACCTGCAGCCTCTTCTGTCGCCAGAGACCGCACCGGCAGGGCTCGGTTGAGGGTGGTAGGAGCCCGCTAGCGCTGAGTGGGTACTGGCTCCGCCCAGGGAGTTCGGTGCTCCCGAGGGGGCCGGAGGCTGGGGTGCAGGCACAGGCTTGCTCCCGGGGCCACAGAGCAAGCTCAGCAAGTGGGCCCGTCCCCGCTTCCAGGGCTGCACCCCCATAGGTACAGGCTGCAGCTCTGACAGTCACCACCATGACTGTTGTCCCTGGGACCACAGCATCCTTACTGCCATCCAAGGACGGGAGAGCCACTCTCGAAACTGTGGGTTTTAGAGCCACGCGGACCTGCTAAAACCTGCACCCAGGAAGTAGATGCCATGCACTGCCTCTTGCCCGGGCTGATGCAGCTCTGAGTGTAAGTCTCCTGAGGGAGGAAGCATTGAGCACCGAATCTGGGTTGCATCTGGATGTCCAGCTGCACAGAAGCCTCGGAAATGTAGGTTGCAGCTTCCCAGCCTGTACACACACGGGAAGGATGTCGGAACAGCTACAACGCCAGCTGTTCTACGGGGTCAGACACAACACACCTCATGTCGCCCTATCCCGCACTGCAGGGCTCGCACGCACCCTGCCACCTGCTGCCGTAGTTTCTGGACGTGCTCTCTGGATGCCAGTGTCTTGCTGGGGTCTGATCTCTTCTATGGGAAAATGTGCCCCTAAGACCTATGTCAGGATAGCAAGCTCCTGGGCCAAGTGTGTGTGTGCCCAGGGGGTGTGTGGTGTGTGTGTGATGGCGTGTGTGTGTAGGGTGGCGTGTGAGTGGGTGCGTGGGCTGTGTATGTGTAGGGTGGCGTGTGTGTGTAGGGTGGCGTGTGAGTTTGTGCGTGGGGTGGCGTGTGTGTGTAGGGTGGCGTGTGTAGGGTGGCGTGTGAGTGGGTGCGTGGGGTGGCATGTGTGTGTAGGGTGGCATGTGAGTGGGTGCGTGGGGTGGCGTGTGTGTGTAGGGTGGCGTGTGAGTGGGTGCATGGGGTGGCGTGTGCGAGCCAGGAACGCATCCTTCCCAAGGCTAAGATGCTGGGCTTGAGGCCGTGTCTTGGAAGGCGCTGGAAGTCAAAGCCAACCCATCTTTGGTTTGAACAGGCCAGGCCAGCACCAGAGAGTGGTCGCACTGTTGTGGGAAGCGGGAAGCCCCTCCTGAAGAAGGTGTCCTGGCTGGGGGCAGCGGTGGCTCCTGAGGGCGCGTGCAGGTGCTGGCATGTGTGTGGGGAGCATGGTGTCCCCTGGACGGGGCGTTCTGCAGATTGCTTGCTCCCGACCCGTCACTGCAGTCCTCCCGACCCGTCACTGCAGTCCTCCCGCTGACGGGCTGCCGAGGGCTCCCCGGTCGCCTGCGGTGACTCAGCGTCCCCAGCCTGCCCTGCGGGTGCCTGGCCCTCACCACGGGGCCTGCCCCACAACCCCAGGCTGTTCCAAGGGTGCTTCTGGTCCCAGAGCCTGTTCCTCCCCGTGATCCGTGGCCTGGTCACTGCCCAGTGCTCTGGCCGCCCAGCTCTGTCCTGAAGAGATGTCCAAACTCACAGGTTCTCTTGAGAAACAGAATGAATGCGAGGGGACTGAGGGCCCAGGGGCGTGTCCACTCCCTCGGGCGGACCCTGACTGTTGCCGGTTTTCCCTCAGGCGTGGCTGGATCCTTTTGGTGTTGGGATCAGGTTGCATTTTCACTCCCACCTTTCAAACCACATTCTGGTCGGTGCTCCCTGCCCATTTCCCTCAGCAACTGCTAACAGAGCCGCTGTCCCCAACATGCAAACAGAATAAACCATGCTTCCCCCATCTCCATTTGTCTGCATTTTGGTTTTTGATTCTGAGATCTCCGAACAATTTCCCAGCACAAGCCGGTCGGGCGGGACACAAAGTCACCATCAAAACAAGCGCAGAGGCCGCGGCTCTGTCCGCGTCTGGGTTCGCACAGAACCGTGTGTTCCTGTTTGAACGTTTAGCTACACTTGACTCCTTGTAAAGCTCCAAGCCAAGCCTTATTTTTCCCTTTTTGAACCGACCGATTGAAACACAGGTGGGGAATGAGAGGGGAGGGGTTTCCTTTGGACAGAGTGAGAGTAACGAAGTGTCTTTGTGTCGCGGTTTCCCTGTTTCCACGACGGGGTTCCGCTGCTAGACGCTTGGATGAAAACCCAGCAGCCACGCTGGCTTCCGTCACTCTCACTCCGGGAGGAAGTGTCCGGGAACGTGTAGGCCCCAGAGTCAGTTCAGCTCCTCCTGTCCTGCTCCGTGTTTAGAGTCAGGGAGCATTTGTGGGCGACTCCAGCCTGGCTGGCCCCAGACCAGGCACCCTGAAACGGGCCAGGGACGGACTTCACGTTCTGGTGAAGCTGCATTATTGGGTGGAGGAGAATAATCATTTCATCAAAATTATTCTAAGAAAATATTTACACTTTGATTTAACCTCAGTCTTTCATGGTGAATTAATCTTTGTGTTTTATTTGTCCTATTTTTAAAACTTTATTGAATTTGTTGGTGAAATATTATGGCATATAATATCCCAGACTTAAAGCCTTAAAAATTTCAATCTGTGATTCTGGTTTCAGAAAGAAAATTACAATCCAATGCTACGTGGGCACATGGGTCCATTTTCTGTGGACCCTGCTCAGTACAATGTCTATCCTGGCCTGAGGTTTTGCCACCTGGCACTCTATGGGGGTCTTTGTTTTGGAATAACGCAAGTCAACTTTATTATTAACTTGAGCAAAACTTAATTTTGGTAGTAAATCTGCTACCAAATCAGTGCAATACAGTATCGGGAAAAATAATTTGAAATTGTGCATCTGAATCTTCCTAAGTATTTGAAGAGTCCATGAATTGATAAAATATATTGGCTTGGTAAGTTTTTTTTTGCATAACAAAATATTAATATGATTTATTTTCTCGTAACTGGAGACAATAGTTGCTTCAGATGTGTGTTCTACCTTCCCCTCTTTCCTCTCTACACTTTTACCTACTTACTGTGGAAGTTCTCCATCCTATGAACAAAACACCTAATGAGTGAATTAGCAGGAAAATTTATCTTGGTTGTCAATGGTTTACCAAGTCACCCTTCAGAACCAGAAGGAAACTATCTTCTCAGAGATGCAAACACACACGCACTTCTGATCGAATTTGGATCTCGTGGCAAAATAACCTCTGGTTGAGAACTGCTGTCTTAGATCAAGGAAAAATGACATGCGTGACCTGTCCCAGGTGAGAAATTCTTTTTATTAATAGCTGCAATACTAGAATAAAGAAGAGACTGGCAGCGCTGCACGGACCCGCAGCGACAGGTAACGTGACCAAGATACCAATCCTTGTTGTCGGAGCCACTGAGATTTTGGGGGGATTGTTTGTTACGAAAAGCAACCTTGCAAAAGCTGACTGATACACGTAGGCAGGACTGGCCTGAGTCGCATGCTGTTCCCACGAGTCAGAGGATAGAGCTGACCCCGTGGGGGAGGTGGGGGCGGGACTTCTGGAACAGCAGGTGAGATCTCCTTAAATTTGCTCCTGGCAGGCAGGATAACGGCTCCGTGTCCTAATCCCTAAAACCTGTGACCGTGTTACCATACACGACAAAAGGGACTTTGCAGGTGTGATTAAGCTAAGACTCTTGAGGTGAGTCCACTGTCTGGGGCCATCACTTCTGTGGCCAGGGACAGCTTGAACCCCCCTTACCTGCAGCCCTCAAAGGAACAGTCATCAGCAGTACGAAGTGTGGGTCTGTGGCCATGAAGGAGACCCCTGTTTCTCTAAACTCTTGAAATGATTCATGGGTCTCTCCCCTCCAGAAAACCTAATTTGGCCCTTGCGATAGAATCACAGATAGAGATGCCTGCCACCACGGGGCAATTTTAAAAACATCTGGTCACCCCAGGTCACCCACATGAGGCCATGTGGAAAAGGCAGCAGAGAAATTCTGACGTCTTTGACAGATGGCCCTAGTGTTGGCTGACACATCTGTACCAGCGGCACCTCACGACAGAGCACGGGTGAGCCTGTGATTTCAGAGACTGAGCTGTTCGGAGATCCGATTAGGATTATTGGACAAGATGCAAGACCTTTTCAGAGACTTTTGCTTAGTCACTGTCCCAGTGAGCTGATTACACGGTGAAATTAAATTCAGTTGGAAATGTCTCCATGACGCATGACCTCAGCACAATTCAGCTGGTGACAGTTTTGGAGATGCTTTTGTCATCGTATTAACCGGAAATCACATCTCAGCTTATAGAAACATTTTTCTCACTTTATGGAACTATAGGAGTTTGTTCATGCTCATTGGCCATCTGCTTATTCATTCTGCAAACGTTTACTGGATGCTCGCGGCATGCCATTCCGACCTATTGTTAACACACGGGGCCGTGTGTTTGCACATCTACACACGTGTGCAGCACTTGGATTTTTGGGAAACAATCATCCCAACATGTTGAAAACAAGAAAAAAAGAGAAAGTTTCAAAACATCGTATCCTTTATCTTGTATTCATGCTTCCTTGACGTTTGGCACTAACAGGAATGACCTGTAGATTCTGGGGAGAATAAGGAGAAAAGATTCCTCACCCCACAGCTGTGTTCCCTACACGAAGGATTTGGATATTTTGCATTTTTATTTCAGTAACTTCCCCATGGTGATCCCACATCAGCTGTGCCAAGAGTTTCATTTCCAAATGAGATAATCTTGTACGTGGTAAATCTCAGAAAAATCTTGTTCTCATAATTATTATCATTACTTTTATTGTTGCCTTTTCTACTGAGGTTGAATTAGTTAAATTGTCCTCAAATTTAGCTTGGGCTGTGCTGTTAGTGCTGAAAAATAAATGCACCGAATAAATCATACTTACTATGGATGGTTTTGTCCAAGATTGTATCCTATTTCTTTTTAATGTACAAGTTTATATTCCATGTAATAATTTTGTCATTTTCAGATTTTAATGTTTGATTTAATCCACTATCCAGACATTTTTGTTTGCTCATTTTGCTCCTTCTTGGACCAAACTTACTGAAGTCGAAGTGCCATTTTTTTCCCACCCTCCCACAGAATCCGTCATGTGGAGGGATGCTAATGAGAGCTGACGGGGGAAGGGTGCACAGGTGTGTCATCCGGGCTCAGATTGGCAACTCTCTGATACGCACACACAGGCGCGCACATGCACACATACGCCCAGAGCCTGCCTGATCAAAGGCTTCCATTTGGTTGGACTTGGCAATGACTTTGAAATGCTGACAACTGTCAAATTGAGATCACCCAAGCCACTTCACAGGCTCAAATTTGGATGCAGGTCTCAGAACAGAAGGAGATAGCGACTGGCTACTGCCCAAGTGACTTCACCATCTATCATTCGGTTAGCGGCGCCTTCTGAAATGAAGCACAACAGAGCGGGGGTGGGGGTCAGCTTCCAGCTCCAGAAATCAGAGCCTTCCACCTTCACCTCGACGCGCAGGGACAACATGGATGGGCCTTTTATTTAAAATGTGCAGACGGGTGCTTGGTGAGATCTGCTGCTTTTTCACCCTCGTCCCTATTTCCCTGGTATTCCCGCACGCACCCTGGAGGCGTGTGTTTCAGTGCGGGGCGGGGGGAGGTGGGACTTCGGCTGTGGGTTCCCCAAAGCGCTGCGTCTCCCTGCGTGTGGTCACGGTGCTGCTTTCTGCTGCTGTGCTCCAAGGTTGCCCCTCTTCTCTCTGTCAGTCCCAGTTAAGATGCTCATGTGTTCATTGTCTTCCTCCCGAGTTGAAGCTTTTTAGGAGCAGTGACTGTATCGTCTCAATTTTGGGCCGTATTTTCACGCCGAGCACAGCATTCTGCGTAGACGGGGGCCTTAATAAGTGATACCGACGCACTGGGAATAAACAGAGAATTCTGGTGCGTCGGTGCGTGAGAATTGGACATCATTTTTATCTTTAATTTTTATGGGCACGTAATAGTTGTACATATTTATGGGGTACATTTGATATTTTTGATACAAGCATGCCACGTGTAATGATCACATCAGGGTGACTGGGTACCCATCACCTCAGAATTTTTTTTTGAATTGCCATTGTTCTTGGACTGATACAACAGAGAAACCTAAATTACTTAATGAAAACTTTTTCTTTGTCCTATTGGCTTACTTTATCTATCAGCAAATTACTCAGCTAACATTTTCCTTGAATTTTTTTATTTAAAAAATGTCATTTTCTGACTGTGTCTGAGGTGCCCTCATCCGCACGGCTATCCACGGACGTGCCCTGCGTGCGTGATGAGCCCCTTTAGGGGGACCCACAGCATGCGCTTCTCGGAGCCCCTTTATCCGAGGGAGTAGTTCCAGCTTATTAGCAAGTTTATATCTAGGGAGTAGAAGAAATTAAACCCCCAACTAACTTCACCGTCTGTCGTAAATGTACCAGGGCAACCAAGGTCCACGCTAAACGCCAGTCGGGTGACACCGTCCACACGCTGCAGACCTCTCAGGCCCCTGCACTCCTGAACAAAAGCCGCGGCGCCACGTCAGACGGCTGCGCGGCCAGCAGGCTGGGGGTGTAGGACGCACGCCTGGATCATCATCGCGTCCGAGTGTGTTTGGAATTTCTTCTGTGGGTGTGAATGAGAATTTATTTGGGTGCTGTGATGGTAAAATGCTCGCAAAATTGGTTAACAGCAGACGCTCCGGTAGAATGCTCAGTGTCTCTTGCCTATGGGATGTCAGGCAGTGGCTGAGAGCACTGACTGGCTGTGCTGGGGTGACACCGTCAGGCCGTGTCACGCGCGGGAGGACGCGCAGCACTTAAGCACACGATGGCTTGCGCATTTTGCGATTCCAGACTCCAGGGTATCACTGAAATGTTCTCTCGCTCAGAGAAGCCAAGCCTCCGCAGAACCCCTGTCTTTTGAAACTTGAATAGGAGAGAGAATTCCCTTGAGTAATCAGCTGTCAAATGTTCTTTTATCCTCAGTTTGGGAGCCAGCACCTTAGGCCAGTGGAGAGGGTGCCGTATAGAAATGGGAAGGCTTCAGCCTGGCCCATCCCTGAGAGATGCCTCGTCCTCAGGCGGGCAGGTAGAAGCACAGAGTGTCGAACACGCCCAAAGCTTCTGTTGGTGGCTGTGCAGGTTGTGCAGGGCACCACCTCAGGAATCGCCATTTGCATACGCTAAGGTGTGACAGTTCCCCACCTCTGGTCGTGCAGTGCACAACCTGAACCACTGCAGTCAGGGTAGGGTGGACTGCTTCTCCTGGAGCTCTGTGTATCCTTCTCTTGAGAAGCACCAGCTCTTGCTCTTCATGCAGAATAGTCTGCGCCTGCCAAACGGGGACAGGACCACCTTCAGGTTGTTGAGAGAGAACTCGAATTTATGGAAAGTGTCAGTAGTTTTTAATATATCACTAATTGTGTCACTTTGAAGGAAAATACTTTCTCTTTTCCAATCTACTCTGTTGAAAAAACGGCTATGGCGCTATCTTCATCTCCCACCTTGAAAGATTATGTTAAAGGTAAATTTAACGGTTACGAAGCTGCCTGGAGTGGTCAGGCTGGAGCAGCCACGGGGTCTGGTCTCACCTCTGCGAGCATGAACACCAGCACGTGAGGGTTAGTGGATGAGATTTAAAGGATAACAGCCACTGAAGGGGGAAAAAGTCTTGTGTGGGCTCCAAACATGGAACGTGGTTTCTCTAAAAGAAATGCATTGTGCCGTTTGCCTAGATTCAACAATTTTCTGGCGTCAATGACGCAGACAGTATACAGGCCTGGAACTACCTGCCTTTAAGAAAATCTTAAAAACCTTTGAATGAAATGCGTTGAGAAGAAACCTGCCAGATAGTGTGAGCGCAGACTCAGAGACCCTCCCGCCCTCAGTCCCCACCGCGTCCGCGTCCTGCAGATCTGCGAAGGCCCCGGGGCTTGCGCGCCTCTACGAGGACACATCCTGGATCTCCCTGGCGTTTCCCCTCCGTTTCCAGTAATGTCCTCCTTCCAGGGTTCAGGGCTCACGAGTGTTGCCCGCGGCCACGCTGGGCAGCGTCTGTGTGTGAACATACCGGGGAGGCGCACTGTGGTTCGCCACCCGCGTGTCCCGCAGCTCCAGGCCCTGGGGAGGGGCGCGCCAGGCCTGGCCCCTGGGAAAGAGAAAGTCTGAGCGGGCGCCTTGCGGACCCTGGCAGCAGTTACCCAAGTCCCAGGTGTCCCCGCTGATGTATGCGGAGTGACAGGCTCGTGCGCGCGCACAGCTTGTGCAGTCGGGAAGGTGTGGGAGCGGCTGTCACGGCTGCGCCACAGGATGTCAGTGGCACCGCTTGGTGCCCGTCACCTTGCCCGCGCGCTCCTGCCCATCCTGGGAGAACCTCGGGCTGTCTATAATGTTTGTCTACACAGTTCTGCAGCCTCTTTATGGGGGGCAATGGCACAGGGCAGGGAGGGCCCCTTTCCTTGTCCAAATTCATGGAATCACAGCAGCACTCGGGAGTTGCCTGGTGCCCTGGGAAGGCAGCGGAGAGGCAGAGGCGGGAGCGCCCACGGCGCACAGTGTGGCCGGTGGGGGTCACGCGCGGGGTCTCCCCGCCCGCTTCCCACGCTGGGGCAGGCAAGTGGTCGGGTGTGTAAGAGAGTGCTGGGTGTTCTGTCCCTCTAGAGGGTCGCATATGTGGTGTCATTATACAGATACGAAGTCTGTGTGTAAAGAGGCAGAGAGCGCGCCGGGTGCCTTGGGAGTCGCCCCCTGGCACCGCCGGCCTGCGGGCTCTGGGCTCCCCGGCATCGCAAGGATGCCCGGGCTCCACAAGAACAGCCGGTTTCATCTTGCTCCTGCGGGGCACAGGTCAGCCAGGCCCGTGTCCCCAGGCAGCGCAGGAGCGGAGGTGCAGCCGGGCACCTGCGCCGGGAAGGGGTGTGCAGCCCGGCGTCCGGGCGGGGGAGCCCGTGCCCTATGGGGGCGGGGGCTGGAGGCCCTTCCTACCTCCTCTTCCACCATAAATCACACTTCCCGAAGCGGCAGGACCCTCTTTCACACTTACAGCCAACCCAGACTTACAAGTCCGTCTTTTAACTGGATCACCTTGACAGCACAGATAAGCCTTTGAAACACAGGGCCGCGCACACCTGTCCCTCTGTCTCTCCAGGAAAGGGGACTCGGCTGACGGGCGGGGCAGCGGATGCAGTGTCAGGCTCAAAACTGTGTCCTGCCGCCTGGGCTGGGCTGGGGAGGGCTGGGCAGGGTGCTGTGGAAGATGTTGGGTGTTCAAATATCATGACTTCCAAAAGGCCATACACTCTGTGGGTTAAATCTTTAAGTCAGGGTTCCCAATCTATGGTGAGTTGTATAATTATTTCATTATACATTAAATGTAATAATGATAGAAATAAAGTGCACAATAAATGTAATGCACTTTCATCATCCCGAAACCATCCCCACCCTCCCCAGTCTGTGGACAAATTATCTTCTATGGACATGGTCCCTGGCACCAAAACGGTTGGGGACCATTGAATACATGTCATTGTGCTTTTCTTTTTCGGAAAATTGTAATGCATCCCGAAATGACATTTGTTCAGTGGAGCACACTGCCCCTACAATGCCCCTATGAGAAATTCAGCCCTAATTAGAACTCGATTTGGGGTCCATGTTGTGTGCAAAGTTACTTACATAATTTTTTAAAACCCTAATATGTATTCGAAGGCCCGGTGGTCATGTGCTCCGACGCAGGAAGTCCTAGCCGGTGCCTGTGTCGCGGCAGCGCAGTGAGGTGCTGAATGCGTAGCTTTCTCTGGCCTCTGTGGAATTGTGCCGTCAGATGCCCCATGAATACCCAGCAAGGTGGTGGGCACGGGTCGTGGCTCCCCCGTCACTATTCCAGCCCGTGGGGTCCTGGCAGGACCACTGCCCTCCACGTGGACAGTGGGCTCTCTCAGGCACTGCGGAGTCCCTCTACGACGTACAGCTCCAGAGAGTCAGGTAGTTCTCTCTACCGCAGCAGCCTGGAAACTGCCCCCAGAGTGTCTGCAGGACCACCAGGAAACAGTCTGTGTGTGGGAGAGTGTGCTGCCCGCGACTCTGGCCCGGCCTCTTCCGAAGGGCACAGGATAAAGTCAGTAAGGAGTTTAGCTCTTGAAGCTCGACAGATTTCAACCCTGCTTGGATTACACACCTGGCGATTTCCCTGTGGGTCAGACCCGCCGTCCTCTGCGGGCACCACGGCCCTGCACACATGGCCTGTACTTTCCCGTAGATTCTGTTCTTGAAACTCCTTGTTGTGGGTTGGACTGTGTCCCTCAGAAAGATCTGTTGAGGTCCTGACCCCTGACACCTATGAACGTGACCTTGATTGGGAACAGGGTCTTTGCAGATGTGATCACGTTAAGATGAGGAGGGCGGGCGCTAATTCAATGGTTGGTGTCCTTTTAAGAAGAGGGAAATTTTGACACCGGCACACGAGGTAGAGCCTGGAGTGATGCTGCCACAGCCAGGGGACTCCAGGGACGGCCGGGAACCAGCAGGAGCCGGGAGAAGCAAGAAAGGATCCGCCCTGGAGCCTTTACAGGGAGTGCAGCTCTGAGGACACCTGGACTTCAGACCTCTGGTTTCCAGAAGGTGAGAGAATAAATTTCTGTGGGTTTAAGCCACCCAGCGTGTGGAACTTTGCTATGGCAGCCACAGGGAGCCAATGCGCCCTACTCCACGTACCTCGTGCTCTTGCCAAACCCAGAGCCATCTTGTCCCTGGCCAGGCCGTGCAGCGTCCCCACCTGGGCACCCTGGGAGCCTTTTCTGATTTTCCACATGGTGGAAGGAGAACTTCTCCTCTCCGCATTCTCATGAGATACTGTACTTTTCTCATAGCGTGTGTGTTCTGCACTCTGTCGTATTTGTTTATTCCTGTCTCTTATCTCTGCTGCATTTAAAGTTCTTTGAAGGAAGAGTGTGTGCATTTTCTATTTTGCATCCCCTGTAACAAGGCGCGCCTGCAGGAAAGTGTCAAAACTCTTGTTAAATTGACATAAATGGTTTAATTCTAGATTGATAGACGAGTCGGAAATTATTAATTCCTAAGATTCTTTCGATATTCACCAAACTCAATCGGCTAGTTGAGGTCCTGCTCATACTTGGCTCGCTGCCGTGTTAGGCGTTAGCAATGACTTTCTGGCGTGTGCCGGGACAGGGCAGATGTCTGATCAGTATGCGTTGAATGTACGAATGCATTTATGTTCATGCAACTAAGGTGTCGCTCCTGCTCTCAGGGAGTTTGCAGTCCGAGAAGGCACAAGTGACCGGTGATATCAGCAGAGTGTGAAATGCCCCAGGGTGAGGGTGGGCTCAGAGGAAGGCGCCTGGCTCAGCCGCGTGGCGAGTCGGAGGGCGCCCTGTGGGAGCGGGTTCCCAGGCTGAGTCATGAGCGGTGGGAAGAGTGTTGACAGGTGAGGAGGTGAGGAGGGCGTGGTGGGGGGCTGGCAAAAGGGGGAGAAGGTGTCGGGGACCAGCCCTGCCCGGCAGCAATACAACATGGGCTTTCCACACAAGGCCACCGAGTCTTCACATCGCAACAGTAAAAAGACACGAGCAATATTAACATTAATAATATGGGTTGTTTAACTCAGTATGTCAAAAATATTATTTCAGTGGATAATCAATATAAAAACATTAATATTTTATAGTTTTTAGTACCAAGTCTTCAAAATGCTGTATGTATTTTCCACTTAGAGCTGCACTGCCAGTGCTCACAGGTAGCTGGTGGCCACATACTGAGTGGCGCAGTGTAGACGAGGGAGGCAGGACACACAGCAGCATGGAACCGCGTGTGCTGGTGATCATAGCGTTTTCTGATCACGGAAACGTAAAGGTCGCGGCAGAGCATGGGGGACGATGAGTTTGCACATGTGGAGCCCGCGTTCTGGGGGGTCCTCTTGGGCATGCCAAGGGGCTTAGCATGTGTCATGCAGTCCTACCAAGGTTTTCAGCAGAGAGCGGCGGAATCAGCTCAGTGTCTCAGGGCGACCTCTGTGCCGGCAGAGCGTGCTGTGGTCTCCTACGGTAGAGCTCAGCTGTCCCGCAGGGATGTGGGCGGTTTCAGGACAGAGGGCAGAGAGCGCGCTAGTTTCTGGAGGTAGACAGGCCTGCTTTCAAACTCTGCCTCGTTTCTGGATGTACAATTTTGGGTGATTTGCTAAAAATGCTGAAGCTTCATTTCATCATTGGCGAGACAAGGATAGCGCTACCTACCTCTCGGTCCCTCTGCAAAGGGGAAACGGGGGAAGCCCGTTGGGTGCCTGTCTCAGTCATCACTTTGCACAGGTGCTCAGAACATTATTATTCAAAAGTAACAACTGAGAACATTGGTACTGTTTGAACTCAGGTTAAAGTCTAGCTTAGACTCTTTATAAGTAATGTCGAGGTCTGCTTTAAGTATCCTTCATGCCATTTCTAATTCCAGCCCATCAGGGGTCCAAAATAGCAGCTGGGAGTGGGAGGAGGGTGAAGACGCCAATGCCATTGCCTCCCCCCTCCCCTTACCCTGCTGTATTCAGTGGCTAGCAGGAGGGCCACAGTCTCCGGGAGACTGCAAAGAAGTCTTAGCTTTGCATGGCAATTGAATGTGGATCAATATATTATTCTGGTACTCGTACTGCTGAATTCATCCTGCATATATGAAAAAAAAGTGACTATAGGACTGTGGGCCTTACCTAGATTTTCATTCTAGGTGACCGCCATGGAATAAAGTTTCAATAATTAATATGCAAAAAAAAAATATAATGTTGTAAAAGGAATATAGAATTTGCAGACAAACACCAAAAATTCTAGTCCTCGATTCAGTGTGTCTGGGAGGCCCTGGGCAATTAATGTGTTAACGCTTCTCTGCAGCATATCCTGAGAATATCAATCACATTGTCTTGTCTGGAGTAACGCAGAGAAGTGGGAGGGCCTGAAGTTTAGCAGTAGTCACAGTTGACTGTAAAATAACGAATGTTAGTTGCTTTGTGTGTACGTCACACCTTTGTGTACAGCCCCCGAGGTAAGGGGCAGATGCTAGGACTCCTGTTGTACAGTCGAGGTAACAAGCTCAGAGAAATGCACCCACTTTCCCCAAATCTCCTACCAGGTAGGCGGTGTCTACGCTCCCCTGTGCCAAGTGGTTTTCTGATTTACGAAGCTCCACGCCTTCCTATAGGCACATGTGACGAACATGTTCATTTAGAGCCCAGGGGTGTGGCCCGCGTCAGACTGGAGCTTCTGACCGTCCAAGCCTCCCGCCCTTCCGAAGCTTCCCAGTCCCGCAGCGGCTTCCTGATTCTTCCCTCTCGTTTATTTCGCCCGCATGGGCAGTACTCCCCTTGCCATCTGCTGGCTCCATTTTCAGTTGTATGGGCCACGTCTTGGGCAATTTATCATATAGTATTATATCTTCTACTGATTGTTCACGAGGGTTCTTTGGGCTCACTATCTAGAATGTTATTTGGTTTCGCCGTATGCTTCTGTACCTGTGTGTGGTTAACCCCCTTGGACCACGGTGCTTAGTAAACACGTGCTGGGATCGTACCAGGATGTAGAGCTCGTACTGGGACTCCGTCTTGCCCCGTGTGCCGGGCCCTGTCCAGGAGGCTGCAGGCTTTAGGGGACAGTGGGTGCTCAGGGCAGCACGCTGATGAGCGAGGACTTGACGGGACTTTTCGCAGTGGGGCCGTTTCACAAAAATCAAGCTGGTCTTACCAGGTAATGTCAGCGGCAACGTGTAAAGAACTCAGACCCAGGTGAATTCTGGGTCCTCCAAAGTCGCTTTCAGGGCAACACGGCCCACGCACACGAGCGTGGCTGCCCTGTCTGCTGAGCTCGCCGCACGCCGGGGAGGCCGTGACGTCTGTGCCGGGCTGCGAGCCGACCGTCTGAGCGGCCCCAGGCCTCCCCGTGCGGCCCGGCTCTAGTTCCAGGTTATCCGTGGTTGTTCTTCCTTGAACTTTTCCGGTGTGAACGTACATAGCACAAACAGAAACTTCTTTTTCTAGGGACGGGCTTTGCTTGTTTACAGGTAGACACTGGGGAATAAAACCAGACGTGGAAATCCTGATCATGCGGGAGTATTTCCTGCCTCCCTCCTTCCTTCCTGCCCTTCTCCCTCTCTCCTTCATTCTTCTCACCTTGCCTTTTCTGCCTGTGTTGTTAGACCTGAAGGAAACAGAAAATAAGTGGAAAGTTCACACGCCTCTGATTTCCTATCTGGGAACAAGAATCATGGCGAGGTGTTCTCGGAGCTGCTGACGGAGGAGACGGGGGCCTGTCTGTCCCCAAACAGACAGGTGGCCCGTGCTGGTGAGTGGGGCTGGCCGTGGCCCGTCCCCTTCACGTGTCCGTGGGTTTGGGGGGCCTGGGCGGTGGGCCTCCTCTCCCCGTGGCCCCTGCCAGCTTGTTCCAACGGGATCAGTCCTAAATGCAGCCCTGAGGTGGCACAAGCAGCTTTTCTCCCCCCGTGGAAAACTCCCTTCCTCCCTCTGCCGCCCCCGCAGCAGGACCATCGTCCTCTCCGTCTGGGCTAATGGTGCTTCAGAGAAAGATCAAAGTCTCAGAGATAAGTGTTCTTTACACAATGTTCCTGACACTCCATTTGGTAAACAGTTTTTTTTTTTTTTGTTAAAAGAACATATAAACATGCCAAGTGAGATGGATGGACGGTCACTGTTCTCTTTCATTTTCTCTTCCCCGACTGCAGTAACCCTGCAGAACCCAGTCACGGCGCTGCCCGGAACAGCCGCACGTGGCCTGCTTCGCCGGAAAGACACGCAGAGAAATGTAGGAGACGAGGCCGGGTCCATGTCGGAGGCCGTGACCGCCTCAAACTTCCATCTCCGTTGGCACTTGAGGGCAGTCTTGGTTTTTTTTCTCTTTAAGTAATTTTTCAAAGTAACCTCTGTGCAGCTTCTTCCTGCCCCGGTCCCTCCCCACAAACGCACAACGTCCTAAGTCGCTCTGGTCCTGGCTCCCCTGTAAAAAGAAAACGCCCAAGAAACAAAAACACAGAGCAAAAGGGGGTCTCAGTTCTCCGCAGCTTCCCTTACGGCTTCTCCAAAAATACGCAGTCGTCAGCCGCACGGACGCGGAACCGCAGGCAGTGTCGGACACCCTGATGACAAGTCTTTCAGACCTTTTTTCCTTTTCCCGGTAATCGCCAGCGGATTTTGATGGCTGTGGTAGCCAAGGTCTCCACTTCCCGGGCACTCGTGGCCGCCGAGCACCAGGCACACGAGGGATCATTTCACACCGCGAGGGCCTCGTGCGCGAACTTCCGTGCAGCTGTTCGCGGAGCTGCCACCCGACGGCGTATTTGCAGGAGGTTCTCTCTCTCTCTTTCTCTCTCTCTCTCTCTCTCTCTCTCTCTCTCTCTCTCTCTAAGTCTGTACAATAGCAGGCTGTTTCTCGGGTTTGGGTGAAACGGGTATTCCTAATCCCACGGGGCACGCGGGGCCGGTGGTTGTCCTCGCCTTTGCTCCACTTGTGCCCCTTCTGGGACAGTGTGGACGGGGCGGGGACAGGGTCTGACTGCGTGTCCCGTGCCGTGTCCTACTCTTCCGGGGGCTCTGTGGGACCCTTGTGGCACCCTGGGCTCTCTGCTTTCCACCTCCCACGGTAGGACACTTGTGCCCTGGAAACAAGAGCCTCAGGAAGGGTCTCCTTGAGGGGACACAGGGTGACAGAGGCTGACGGACCACCGCTGTGCCCTCCCCACGCCCTGGCTCCTCAGGACCCCGCCCGTCCTCCGCCCTGCGGTGGCTGTCACTTCTCTGCTACCAGCGGTGCCATCTAGGAGGCAGCGGCCAGAGCAGCTGGAACGGCATTGCATGCATTGCTTCCCTGCGGCATGGCCAGGGCGTTGCGTCGGTTTTCCGGAGCCTTCTTAGCCCAGTTCCGGTTGCTTAGGAACAGAAAAGCGCTGCTTCTAGCCGGGTGTGCTCACCTTCCCTTCCTCTCGGCGTGAGTCTCCGGTATTTGCCAGAGAGAGGTCCCGACGTCTCAGGGTGGTCCGAGGTACCATGCTCAATGCAAGGTGAATTTCCAAAATTCCAAAGGGCGACACCCCCCACCTTATTTTTGTGTGTGTAATTAGGGCCCAGCAGTTACACTTTAAAACAGGAGACCCGGCTGCCTGCTGGACAGATTCCTAAATGCTTCTGAGTCGTCGCTGCGCCCACTGTTGTGCAGAGCTGGCTGTGTGGTGTGTGCGAGAGCTGACCCACTCACGTCTGTGTCGGGGCCTGGCTCCTCTATTTTGCATTCAAAGTTTTCATTAAAAAAAAAAAAAAACCCAAAGAGCAAAGTTGCTGAGTGAACAAAGGGCGGGTTGGCCTCCGCGCGGGGTCCCTGCAGACCAGCTCGCTGCCCGCAGGAAAACGCGGCGGTGGGCTCGGCCCGGCCCTAATGCACAGCAGTAGATCTCATCGGCACCGTTGACAGGGGTCTCCTCACCAAAGGCTTGGGGCTCGCGTCTGAGCTAATGTGAGGCTTGGGGGTGTCTTTGACCGCAGAGTGGGAGGGGCCTCTGTGCCCAGCAGGGGAGGCAGCGCCCTGCCAGCCTGGCTCCTGGTCTCTGGGCCTCTTCTGTCTGGGCAGGGGCCCTGGCCCCAGTCCCCACCTCACCTTGCTGGATAGGCAGGCGGCAGAGGGGGTGTTTCCCTCCACCAGCACCCGGCAGGGCCCCCTCACAGGAACCCACAGAGGGAGTCGGACCCGGGGACAAACACTCATCAGTCAGGGACGTCCCGATGACATCAGGCCGGATGGCCAGTAAGTTATTGGCCGCCTGTGAAACTAATTGTGAGAGAGACACTCATGTTTGCAATGTCTTTCAAACACCGGTTGTGATGGGAAACAGCTGTTAGATCCAGGAAAAAAAATAAAATAAAAGCAAGGAAAAGGTGAGAGCTTCGGATTCAAAATCATAATAACGTCTGTCTTCTCTGTTGCCTTCACAAAAGCTCAGATTCCCCATTCTCTCTCGACAATTGCGCACAGCAGGCGGGGCAGCGATGAGCACACCACTGCATTTAGGGTTCGTCTGCTGAGGGGAGAGAGACGGGAAGAAAAGAAAGGCCCCTCCTGTCGGCGTGCGTGTGGGGGCGGCAGGTGTAAAATAGGTTAGAGGTTCAGGTAAAAGGGGGAGCGGGAGCCGTCTGTGGTCCCGTTTCTCGGGGGCTTCGCTTGTGTGCACCGCGGTGCCAGGAGCGGGTGTCGGGATCTTCTTGCTCGGCGGCATGAAGTAGACAATTAAACCATCAGTGCGTTCGTGAGGCACCCGCGGGGACCGAGTTTCCCCTGGAGTCTGGGCTCCTCTGCTGGCCCCTGGGGAGCACTTGGGGCTCATGGCCCCCCCAGGGCCTGCCGGCCCCTCTGCTCCCTGCTCCATCCTCCCTCCCGGCCTTGGGGCCGGGGACACGGTTAACAGAGTCGTGGAAAGAAAGGAGACCAGAGCAGTGACACGTGTCCCTCCAGAGGCCACCCCAGTCCGGCCCCAGCTCCAGAAATGTTTGTTGACGGCATCTCATTCTTTCAATCTATAAATCCCATGTCATTACCTAAGGAGTTGCCAAGGAGTTGCCAGTGATGGAGAAACAGAGCCGTCCGCTGACACCTACGGCTGCTTCTGGGGGCGTCTGCAGACGGAATCCCCAGGACACCGCAGGAGCCTGGGCCGAGCTTGGACCTGTGTCTCCATCTCCGGGTCCTTGACAATTCGACCAGCCTCACAATGGAGCAAACTCCTTTTGTCCGCACAGGGCAAGTTTTACAAGTTTGTTCCCTTCCTTGCTATTCTGGTGAGGCAACAGATAAACACACAAATGCCTCCGACTCCATCCTTCATTCCCCATATCCAACGGAAGGAATCCAAGACTACCGAAGTTGTACAGATAATTAGAGGCCTGGCTCAGCCCCTCCTTGCTTTCGGTTTCTGAGCATCAGGACATGCCTGCCCACTGTCCACCCTCCCAGCAGCCGGGAGAGGAGGCCGGAGAGGGAGGCTGGCTCCTCCCCATCGCTGCCCTGCCTGGGGCTCGGCTCGCAGAGCGTGAGTGGGCAGCTCGCGTGGGAGCGCAGTTTCCACTGTGTTGCCTCTCGTGGCTGGCTCGGCCCCGACAAAGTGCACAGAATTCCAGAAACAGCCTGTGCTCTCTCTGTGACCAGGGACGCACCCTCGGGCACCACGCAGGGCCGGGGCTGTGAGCCGGTGCTGAGGTCTCTTTCCTGCTCCGAGCTCCTCCCACCTTCCTGGCCTCAGAGATCCACGGGAGGGACCCGGTGCTGTTTGCAGAGCCAGGTGTCCTGAGGGTGGCCTGGGGGTAGGTGGCCTCCTAGGCGGCCTAGGGCAGGGCAGTGAGGGAGGCACTTGGTTTTGCTGGTTTTGTTTTTGTTTTTTTAACTGTCCACGCTCTGCAAGGACTAACCCTGGGCATGCCATGAAAACCTTCCAACGATTTGCAGATGTGTCTGCAAGAGAAAATCAAGATTCCTATTCCTGGACCTCAAGGTTTCCCTCCTTTTACATCCCTTTCTGCACAGGTCCTGCTCTCCGTCCTGGTCATTCAGAGACCACCGCCTCCCAGAAGGGCTAAGTGCCAGGCCGGCAGCACCCGGTGGGTGACAGGGGGACTCCCAGAGCAGCTGGGCCCCTGCGGGATTGGGGTTTGCGGAGGCTGCTCTGCCAGGGCAGCCGGGCGTGGCACTGACGGCTAAGTTGCAGCAGCCTGGTTTTCGGCTCCACACCAGGCTGTGCTGTGCGGATCACGTGTTCCCTCCTGGGCGAGCGCTGGGCTCCTCACAAGTCTTGCTTCTCTGGCTATCCAAGTCCCCCTTTGTGCCGGAAACACAGGGATTAATAACACGAGGACGAAAAAGTTACGTCCGACCAGAACTGCCGCCTGTCTGGTGCCTGGAGGCTCGCTCTCCGGTTTGACACTCATGTGGAAGGCGTGTTTTGGACGCTGTGTTCACAACCAGAACCGTGAATGAGCACCGTCCCCGAGGGCCGTGTGCCGGGCTGCGATGGGCATGAACTTTTTACTATGTGCAGTGTCGCCCTGTAATGAGCACAGTGTTGGCAACGTGATTTATCGAACGTGCAGACGCGTTCGGAACACCCTGAGGTGGGTGCTGGCCTCTGTGAGCTCTGGGCGGGATCCTCGGGAGGTGGATTCTGGGCAGCTCCCTGCAGAGCTCCGCTGTCCTCCTGGGTCTGTGACTCTTACTGAGCTGTCGGGTGTGGAACTGAAGCCGTAACTTTGCCAAATACGCAAATGCTTGGTGGTGACGGTGCCAGTTTCTTTGTATGTGGGCCAGGCCAGAATTCAAATGACAAAGAGGGAAATCAAAGGGATCTTTATAAAAATTCTCCTAAAGTTCCATTTTATATTCAAATAGTGAATTTCCAGGTTCCCCCTTTTTTCGGAAGTGAAAGGAGAGTGTGATTGGGTTTTCCTGGTGGTGGAGAGGTGGGCGCGTAGTAACCCAGTGAGAGGGACCCGCCGGTCACTGGCCGGTGCTGCTCACCCGGCGCCGGGGCCGGCAGCGGTGGGTGCCGCGCAGACCTGCATCCCCGGCCCCTCTGTGGCCCGGCCTGCCTTGGCCAGCTAGGCCTCCACAGCCAGAGGATAGTCCTGCTTTCATGGCAGAATCTGTCCAGGGACTCCCTTGGCAAGAGGCAGGATCATCAGCATGTGAGGTCTCCATGCCTGTGTGTGTGTGCAATTACATATACACGTATTTAAAAGGCAGCAACTTAGCATACTATGATATAAAAATAGCCTTGTTCAGAAAAACCGTGTTTGGAAATAGAACTTCCTATTCAAATCAGGGCAAGAGGCGAAAGAGTTCTGAAACAAAACGAACCGTGTGTGTGTGTGTGTGTGTGTGTCTCCCCTGCATAAATGGGCCAGAGATGCAGCAAGGCCGGCTGTCCCCGTCCATCCTGCCTGGGTGTCGCATCCTGCCCAGGGGTGATGCAGAGGGGAGGATGGTTCCCAGCTGAGCTGCTTCAGCTGGTTCCTGCCAGGCAGCCGCCCTGCATTAACCCTCTGCTGCCCAGGCCGCAGGCTGGGGACAGGCCCCGGCGGTTGCCAGGGAGGCGTGGCATCCCTCACCAGACGCACAGCCATCTGCATGCAGCCTCCCTGCGCGCCTGCCAGGCTGCGTCGTGCCTTGGTGACATGGCTCTCCTCCCCCCGTGGCCACTGGAGGCCTCCGGGGTGGGAAGCCGGCTCTTTGGGAAGAGTTCAAATGAATTCTCCCCGAGGCCGGCGGAGGCCCAGTGGAGATTCGCTGTGGCGATGACTCTGTAGGGAACATTCTCGTGCTCTGTCCACAGCGTCAGGAAGATGCGCTTTGCTCCTTTCTCCTGGGCACAGATGAGGTGCAGTGCGGCAGTTAGCAGATATTTGCAAAATGAAAATAAATGATATTTTCCCCCAGAGACGTACACTGGTGATTCCTTACAAATTTGCAGTTCTTAACTCTTTCTGTCCATTTTTCTGACTTGGTATAGAACTAAGAAAGCAAAAACAAAACACAGCGCAGAGTTTGCTCCCCATCCAGCCTCCGTCCGTCACACTGTCATGGAACTTCAGGATTTTATGCCGTCAGTTACAACAATTATAGATTGAAATAACATAGTATAAAACATTTGCTTCTGCTGTTTCTTTGTTTTAGGGGAAAAAACAAAGTTGTACAGTACTTAATTGCACACTTCATAGTCTTTTTTTTCTCTAACTCGAATGAATATTGGTCTCTTTAGCAGATAGGTTTTGCTGACTGTGTGTTTTGAAACTATCCTGCCGTCAGCACCTTCCTTCTCTGAGCGTCAGAGACTTACCCACCATTGCTCCAAGCAGGGAAGGCAGGGTATCCACCTGCTGACCTGGAGCCTCAATCTCCTTCCGGCCTGTACTTTTTGTTCATGGCTCAAGTTCTAGAATCTGTCCCGTCTCTGAGGAGCAGAATCCATGCTGATTTGCGTAGTTTCCGCAGCATCAGGACGCAGGGTGACACACAGCTTCATCAGCATCTGGAGCACACTGGTCTGAGGCCGGGTGGGGGTGAGGATGGCTTCGCCAAAACCTCTCGCCAGCCTAGTACCCTACGGCTCGAGACCTCGAGGTAGTGTTTTATTTTTACTGAAGGTACAGGTAACTAAGAGGGTTTTTCCCCCCCTGGCAAATATTCCAACGTCCATTTTTTGTTATGTGTAAGAAGAGGCAGGCAGGTGGGAAAACACACAAGAAAGGATGTAGACAATGAAATAAATATCTTGCTTGCAGTCCAACAAGCCCAACGTGGAGAAATCTCACTGCGACTGTTGCCAACTTCCTCCAAGCTGTTAAATGCAGACATTCTTTGAGATGCCTTTTCCCGCACAGCGGAAACATCTTCCGTTTTCTTCGTGCTGTTTTTAACTTTGAAGTCAAATGACCACTATTTCATCCACATTTCAAAATGTCAACCTTTTGGAAATACAGGGAGGCGGAATTCTGGAGGTGGAGGAGGAAGAAAGTGCCGTGGAAACATCCAATGTCATGCCGCGGCGTATCGGCCAAGGATCAGGGTGACGTGGCTGCGGCTTTGGTCCCGCAGGCGTCTCGAGCGCGCGCGCTGGTGCAGGTGCCCAGCGGCCGGGCTGACACGCAGAGCCCGGCGTTTCCAAACCGTCCGTAAAGCCCACGCCGGGAAGCACTCACGCGGCACCCGGCGATGGCTGCTTTGGAGCTGTTATGGTCTACTGGGTCAGTAATAATACACTTTTTAAGGAGTGCCACAGTGTGGATTTACACGCAGACTGTCTTGGCTCCTGGTCTATCAGAGGAGTTGTGCGAATTCTCAGAATTCACGTACACGCCGGGCACACGCTCGCACACCGTGGGAACGCCCTGCCGTGTGAGGCAGGCATCCCGTGTGGACCGGCGGGCAGCTGCTTCTCCAGCTGCTGATAAAATGAGGAGCTGCAGCTGGGCAGGGAAAATATTTGTTAACATTCAGAAGTTTAATGCCACAATTACATTTCACCTTTAATTGGCTTTATTTTGACACATATTCTGGATGTCTTGCATCAACACAAACTCTGGGTCCCCTAAAATGAAGGCATTTTTGTTCCAAACTGTATTTAAAATACCTGACTACACAATTCGCGGGTAGGTTGATGCATAGCATTTAATGTACACGTGATGTCTCTAAGTAAACATCCATTCTGTGGATTTAATAATTCCTGTTTTCTTCTGTTACGCGCCAGCCGGCGACTCTGAACGTGCAGGGCCTCAGCGGCACGTAATGAGATGCCGACTCCGTCCAGCAGGTGGCGGCATCCTGCAAGAAGCCTCAAAAGAAACACCCGAAAATATTTTTTCTACCAGCAAACACTGACATTTAAGGGAAAACAAAATATCCACAAAAGAGGGAAATTAGATGAATAGTTTGCAACAGGCATGGTGGTATGACATAGTTTTACCTAATAAAAAACCCAGAGCAAAGATATTTCATAACCTTCCTTGCTATGAACATTCTTCTTTCTTGGCTTTCTTTCTGCTACGGTTGGAAATTCTTCCAGAAGAAAAGCCTGGTGAATTATTTAATAAATAAAACCCATTAAGACAACCATGTTCAAAGATACCATCTCAAATTCCCTCCAAATAAGTCAGCAGTAAATGCACTGTCAGGAGCTGATATACACATGTCGGCACACACACGCACACACACACGCACGCGCGCACACACACACACAGACACGCACGCATGCGCACACACATGCACACGCATGTGCACACACGCACAGAAAAACAATGAGAAAACTCTAGGCACATTTTTATCTCATTTTATTCGCCGCACATGAGTATGTTCTACTCATTTGGCCAGAACCAGCGATTTCTCTGGTTCTTTTGTGAGGGTTTGGTGTGTGTTCCTGCCACTGTATTTAAACAAAACAAAACAAAAATCACCTAATAATTTTAAGGTCAGACTAACTAGAAAAATCTCTGCCTGAAAATTTGGCTCTACTGAAAGCAGAGATATTTCTTTCAGAGACCACCTTCCACTTCCATTTTTAGGGTCGATGAACGTGTCATCTGCAGTGGACAATTGATGTGGCCGAAGAACGTGGGGTCTGTGGAATGTTCTAGTTGGAAGGGTTCGGACGCTTTGGGGTCCGTAGTAGGGTAACAGACTGCCGCGAATTACAGGTCCCACGTCCCCTGGCAAGGTGCTGAGACCGGCGCTGCGGGGTAGAAATGCCTGGTCCCCGACCCACTCTCCCTGTCCCGGGGCCCGTGTGCAGCACAGATCTGCCATCTGCGATGCTGACTGGTTTATCAGGCGGCAGGTGTCTCTATCGGTCTATCTCGAATTGTCGTCCAGCAGGAGATTAAACGCTGCCTGCCTCCTCCTCGTGATTTTCAGTCTTCACATCGCGAAGTTTTCAATCACAGTCCAGCAGTGTGCATTTGGCTTATGGAACTCGGAGCACTTATCTTCCCAAAGCGGGGATTTAGGCCGTGTTTACCTCACGTGGGTTCATGATATCTTTCTGCAAACCTGTCCACAGTTAGGTTGTGAGCTGGGTCCCAAATCTGGCCTCCACCCCCACCCCTACCCCGTTCTCTCACATGCTGGGCGCGTGGCCCGGCCTCAGCCACCGAAAGAGAATCCCATCAATGGACGGGCACCAATTCCAAAGGCGTCATAGCGGCCTCGCGCTGTTCGTTTTCAAGATGAGAAAACCGTGACTGTGGACCACATTGCTCTATGTGGCTTCCTCACTGATGCCTCCAGGAGACCCTGATTACCGCGCGGCTCTCAGCTCAGGAGCCAGCCGGATAGGAGGGGCTGTCGGCCGTGGGCACCTCCCGTCTCGCGGCCGGACACGGCGAGGAAACCAAGTGGTGGGTGCCAAGACACCCTGCTTTTTACGTGTTGATGTGATGGGATCTAAATTCAAATACACATCTGTGAGGGCACAGGTAGGTCCATGAGCCCCTATGGGAAGAGAAAGCCTAATGATGCAGCCGTCACGCTGACACAGTACAATGTCTGAAAGAAAGTGGTCCACAGTCCAGCCCGAGGGTAAGACACACTTCCTGCTAGGAAAGGACATGACAACGGTGATGATTCGTCGCCTTTTCCTGGATGTTTTTCCCTAAGTGTTGACCAAGGAAACCCAGCCCTGTGAGGTGGGTGGAGGGTGGTCGGCGCCTGGTTGAGGGGCGTCAGGAGTGGGACTGAGGCTCGTGGCCGGAACGGCGTGTTCAGGGGGTTTGGTCGGAATGCGTCGGGGACGTCAGCGTTGTGATGTTCAGAGTTTAACTTCCGACTCGGGCTCTCTAGACACGTGTATTTCTCGTTGCATGTTTTATGGGCACGCATGCAGAGGGGGTTACGTTGCTGAAAAGCCAAACATCATCCCCTGCCAACCCGTTGGAATTTAATCACCTAAATTGCCTCTCAGACCCGTGAAAACAGAAACCCCAGCCGAGGCGAAGTCCTGACGGTGGTCACCCCATTGGTGAATTGGACGTTGGAGTGAGGTCTTCTCTGCTATCTGTGACCTGTTGTCAGTCGACTGCTGCTGTTGTTTCTTGGCAACCGGCTGCACCACATTTACTGGGGCTGGGATTGTGCCAAAGCGCTCACAGCCCCCTCGGGGCACAGGGCTGGGGGCCAGGAGGCGAAGAGCGACCTTCCTTCTGGCGAAGCTGATGGTTGGGGCCACAGAGCACTTTCAGCATAGGTAGGAATGTTATGATTTGCTCAGTGTCCGCTGGAGACCTCACCTTCCTCCTTAGGCACCAGAATGTCTCTAGTATTAATACATTGACAGACTGAGGACTTGGATGGACGTGGCCAGAGATGGGGTTTTACTGACGACAATCCACGTATGTCGTGAGGGCCATCCTAGCTCAGCCAAAGACCACGCTTCCTGCCACGCGTCCGTGACAATGTGGGCTGTGCAGAAGGTCCCTGGTGCTATTTCAATCCGAAACCCATAGTCCACACCAGAATCTGGAAATAATCTCACTGGAATCGGGAGAATGATCGATGATGGTGACAAGCCCTTCATTTTTGATATCCACAATTTTTTAAAAGTCTAGCACTTAAAGAAAAAAATCATCCTTTCTTTAGCACCTTGCTCTTTACAGGAGACTTTGAGAAGGTTGCACCGTCTACCATCACACAAACACCATTAATTCTATCAAGTTTACCGTCAGCATTACCCCCTGGGGCAAGGAGTTGACCGCTCAGCGGAGCAGGCAGACCTGAGTGGAATTACCTGCAAATCGAAGCAAAACCCCCTGTGCTTGTTCCTCTTGTGAGCGCCAACACTCCACACAGTGCCACGCATCGGGCTTGGGGGAGAAACGAAGGCTGGACTGATCTTTGAAGAACACGTTCACCTCTTGCTCCTGTATTCTTTACAGATTTCTTATATTTAAATTGCAGGTCCATTTACATGAACCATATGAACTTGTTTTCAAAATAGGCAAATATCTTAAAATACTTTCTAAGTTGCATAAAGACTGCTGCATAACTAGGAAAACGGGTGACGGTCACTGGCATTTCCATGCGTCACACTTCATCTCTAAACTAGACATAGAAATCAATATTCATTGAATCGATTTGAATATATATTGATTTAACACTTTTTCTACCTGCATAGTGTCTATCGAAGGAGATCATTTAGAAGTTGGAGGGATGTTTGGTTTTGGCAGGCTGCTATAAAAATCTGTTTATTTAATAAGATTTCTATGTGCTAATCCCTGGGGATTTGAGAATTATAACATACCATCCCTGCCCTCTAGGATTTTTATAGGATTTTATAGCTAAATATTGGGAGTGGAGAAGGTGGAAACATAAACACAGAAATCAGTGAACTGTGATATGTCTTAGAATAGTTCCACGTGTTTGGTAAAACTGGGTGCACCAAGGTTAATGGCTTAGTTTTGTTTGGAAGTGTTAATAGAAAAAACAGCGTTTGGGCAAAGCCTTGTAGGATGAGGAGAAAGTAAACGTAATCAGGCATTTCAGGCAGAGGGGCGTTAGTTTCGGATTTGTTGAATGCATGCCTTTGCACTGGCGAGCTAAATATTCCTGCCATTTTACAGGGGTGAGAACAATTTCTGTGTTTGCTTTTGCGTGTTTCTTCATCAGCACATCACGGACGTTTCCCACGCGGCGCACCCAGGGGGCGCCACAGCTCGAGACTTGCCGTGAAGAGGCTTTTCCGCACCACCCTGCTCCGTGGCCACGTTTTTGTGACAAAAACTATCCGGCCTGGGCCTTTCCAAACCTGCAGTTAACGGCCACAGAGCCCACACTGATGATTTAGGGTCGCTATTTCTTGGATCAGAAAATGACACTGATTAAAAAATAAAATAAAAACTCAAGGATTTAGAGATTCGTTTTAGCATCCGTTAGAGACAGCGGCATGCCGGGTGGCCAAGGGGGCCAAGGGGGCATTCTCTCACCCTGTGCTTCACGGGGAGGGTTCAGAGCTCAGAAGGTTGGAGTTGCATCCGCCGCCCCACTGGAGCCGGTGCGCGCACACGCCACGTGCAACGTCTCTGAGCCTTCATTTTCTGCTTGCAAACCAAGTCCATAATGCCCGGGTTATACGAGAGTTTATTGTGCCATGCATGGTGGGACGTATGTGAACGCATTTCAGAAACAAAGAATGTCATCATTACCATTAGTCACAACAGTAATAACTATTTGACATTTCAGGAATGACCGTCCGGAAGTATTTTCTTAATTTTAAAATACTGAAACACGAGAAGATGGGGTTGATTTTCTGTGCAAGTCCTACATTTAATTTCCTTGAAAAGTTCTGCATCTGCCCAAGGACGAATACAGCTCTGTCCGGCACGTGTTGTAAACAGCGGGACTGTGAAGTCAAGTATGCGTGTTTCAGACTTCTACATTTGCAGAACATTAGATCTTGAGTTGACCGTTCCAGAGCAGCCTACGGGGGTGAGATACTTAGATGTGAAAAATAGCCCGCAGTTCTCGGGATGTTTGGGGTAGCAGCGCTAATTCCCTCCGCGGTTGACTGGGATGCAGTGGTTTCATGGAAATGTCAGAGCAGGTGTATGGAAAAGACATTACGGTGTCAACATGAGATGCAACCGTGCTAATTTGTGTGCGGAGCGTCCGTGCTCTGCCGAGATGAAATAGAGCCCTGTGTTCAGTCGAGCTGAGCCCTGGTGTGCCCGTGCTCGGAGGCCTCGCGTGGACGGCCCCAGAATGCCGGCCACGTGACAACCCGCAGGGAGCAGGATTTATTTCCTTCTTCCCGCCTCGGGGCTGCGCGTAAGGACCAGTAACGTTTGAGGGATTAGAGCGTGGTACCAACGCCTCGGGCCCCAGGAGCGCAGGGTGATCTCGTGCACGGGGAAAACCCAGGCTGGCGGAAGAGGAGAGGGGTGGAGGGAAATCGCGCTGGCGGCCAGTACGGATTAAGTTTACAAGTTTGAGACCCAGACCTCTTGGTAAATGGATGTATTTTTCTGGTGTGAAATGTCCCTGGGTGTTAAAATGTGTTCAGGGCCTCCCTGTCATCCGGGAGTCTGAATTTGCAGAACAAAGGTGAGCATTAATTCCAGTTTGGGTGTTAATTTGGCCTCTATAAAACACTCCAGTAAAACTAACATTTAAATAGGACCCAGAATCCGAGAAGGAGCCAAGGATATGAAAGGAAAATAATAATTCTAAGTGCTTTGAAATCTACAGCAATTTGTTTAAAAGAAAAAAAAGATCTTTTTTTTTTTTTCCTCCTCCCCTTAGATTTTTCACAGACCCTGTTCCCACTTCATTATTTAATACGGCTCGTCTGGAGTTGACCGGCAGTCTTAAAGAATGTCAGGTCTTCACTTTCCATTCAGGAAATAAGACCCTCCTAGGACCTTCTAAATATTTCTGTTTTACATCTAGCAGGAATTACCATATGCTGTAATGGAATGACGGTCCGGCTGGTTTTACTGTCGGAGGCCTTGGCTTCAGTGCTGACTTAGGTGGAGGCTGACTTTATGTGACCTCCGGAAGTTACTTGACTGGACCTTGGTTTCTTTTTCCTCTGGAGATTCGGGGCAGGTTGGAGAGCTGGTCTAAGGATGCGTCCCACAGTCTTCCTCAGCTTGATGGGACTTTTCTAAGGTCAGGCCTCCGTGGATGACAGGTAAGTGAACGGATATGTCACTGGGGAATTTGTGATGGGCAACTCAGCCCAGATTATCGATGCAAAAGACCAGTGTGTTTTCGGGGACTGCCCGAGCTCACCCCCAGTTGTCATGGTATTTGCAAATACACTTCTCAATGTGGGGCTTCCGCGGTGGGTGGGGGGGTTTCTGTGTCAGCTCACAGGCTGGTTCTCTGCACGTGCTCGTGCAGGGGCCGGCTCCGTGCTTCCCATGTGGGGACCTATTGCTTATCTTTCAGCCTGCACTGTGGACATCCCATTTCGCTGTTTACATTTAGGGTGTATTTTGGGGGGTGGTTCTCATCCATATTTTGAGAGGTATCCATTCCAGCATTGCCATAGCTCATCTTCTTCCACTTTGGGTTTTCAATGTGCTCCCAGGAGACTTGGGACCCGTGGGTTTCCTTTTCATGGGTCTTGTTCTCCCTCACCTCCTCTGCAGGTGGAGGGGGGGGATGTGGTGGAGAAATGCCTGTCCATATTTGTTAGCGCAGTATTAACCCCTGTTGGATACGACGAGTAACAGTGCCATGAAATGAACTCAGGACCAGCAAAGCCATTAGGAAAAGGTGGCGTTAGGGAAAGTGCTGGAGTTTCCCTTGCAGGAGATTCACCAGGTACACACTTGTACATGTTCCTGGAAATGATTAAGGTGTTTATACCCTTACAATTATGTTCCTTTTAAGAAGTGGAGACTTTTGGAACAAGAACCATTTTCTTAATTCACTTTATTGGTAGTGAGCTCTACTTTTTTCATTTTGATGTGATGGAATCTTAATTCAAACATACATATGTGCGGGCACAGGTATACATGTGTGCACCCATAGGAAGAGAAAGCGTAGTGACGCAGCCGTCACTGTGACACAGTATCACGCTAGCCTGGTCTATTCATTCTCCTTTCTCTTTTCTTTTCTTTGGGAAAATGTGAAAGCTAAAGCTTTAGGTTTTGTTCCAGCCTGCAAAAGCACATATCAAATATTTCCTTATTTCTTTTCATAATACCATAAGAGAGGGTGTTTTATCTCTTTTTTTTTTCCTGCAATTTAACATGAGTAGAAATTGTCAGTCTAAAATTGACAGGTATTTGTTACAGTCAACAATGAATTGTTCAAATTTGGGATCATCCACCGGCATAGAAAGTGCCTGTCAGGTGTCACAACAGTAGGAAAACTTATCCCACGGCGATGAGAACACAGTAATTTGGAGCCCGGTGGGTAAGACGGGAGAGGCACCGGCGTGCGCTGCTACATGAGTCCTTTAGCGCCAGGGCTCCGCTGCACCTGCAGGCCTGCACGGGGTCTGGGGACAGGGACTCCGGTGCCACCCTGTGACGAATGCTCCATCCTTCCTCCTCTCTGCTGCAGCGTGCAGAATTTTCCAGTGGGCCTGGTAGCTGCACTGCGAGCTCTGCGACCTGCTTTAGGCAGGTGTACGGGCTGTGGGAGTGAGTTACCGCGAGACCCTCCTCTGCACGAGGAAAGAAACAGCCGCGTGAGGTCAGGGAGTGGCTCGCCCAGCAAAGCAGTTTTGATGTTCGGTTTTTGTTTCAGTTCCTCAAAGTGGGTGTGTTTGTGGCCGTCACCGTGGGGGTGACAGGGCGTCCAACGTGAGCGTCCTGTCCACTGGCACCCCACTTTTGGTCACACCTGTGAGCAACTCTTCTGCTATACGGGGTTTCTTAAGAGATATTTTCTCTTCTAATTACAAATCAAAACAATCAACTTGCAAATGTAATTTTAATTTAGTGAATAAGAAACTTTTTAAAAAAAAGTCTCAGTGTGCATTAATTTTTTGCTACATGTTCCCATGGTTGTTATTGGCCATTTGGCTTGTGGAAATTTATTACTCTTGTGGAAAAAAATATCATGATGCAACTATAATACTGACCTGTGTTTGGGGTTTTCTTTTCCTCTGGGAAATACTGAGATAAAAAGGAATATAAAGTTCTCTGTTTATTGTTAGATTAACTTACATATAATATACAAGCATGTTACAAAGAGTTCATACTCAGAAATCATAAAGGATTAGATTTGTAAAACTGATCACATGTAAATTTAAAACTTGCATATGGCAAAGGCCACAGTAAAGAGACAAACTACAATCTGTAAAAAACATTTGCAACATGTATGACAGTTAAAAGGTGAGTTTCCTAAAATCCAAAATTGCTTACAATAGAGAAGAGCTAAATAGAAAGTGGGCAGCCCTACGGAAGGATAAAAGGAACGAAGATGATGGTCTACGAATGCATGAAAAGGCGCCCCACCTCATTATAATTACACAAATGCAAATAGAGTTCTGTTATCATCCATCTAAAATATTTACTGGACAGTGTTTGTGTCTCGTCCCGAGCTAGTTGCTGGGTACCCCGACGCCAACAAGACGGCTCTGTCCAAAGCTGAGCTTTTCCATCACCTGTGTCCAATATGCAAGAGCCGCTCGCCGCATGATGCTGTTTAAATTTAAATTTAAAATGGTGTGTATTAAGTAAAATTAAAGATTTGGTTTCTCAGTTGCACCAGCCACGTTGTGAAGAGCTGTGCGGCCACGTGTGGCTGTCGGCTGCGCCGTGGACGGCACTGCCGGCAGCAAAGGCGGTTCTCCCGGCCAAGGCTTTTCCAGCAGAGAGAAGCCGAGGAAGCAGCAGGAATGCAAACACCTTCAGGGTACAGTGGGTTCTGGGACAAAAACTCGTAAGAGGCGGAGGCAGAAGGTTTCACGGGGCGGGCAAGGAGGTGGTGTTCAACCAAAACTCAGAGACAAGAAGAAGCTGCCCGAGAGGTGGGCAAGAGCGTTCCGAGGGAAGGATGGAGGATGCCCACAGGGCCTGGGGTGGGACAGAGCCGGGTGCTCCTAGGGGAGTGGGAGCATCTTCCCGCTACAGCTGAGGCCACTGGGGGAGGCGGAGAGAGGCGTGAGGAGGAGCTGGGGTAGTGGATTGAGTTGTGTCCCACCCCCCAAGAGATATGACCTCCCAGGCAGGGAGGAAATAAGGTCTCTGCAGGTGTCATCACCTTATGACGAGGTCACACTGGATTAGGGTGGGATCTAGTCCAATGACTGGCGCCCCTCTAGGGAGGTTATGTGGACACAGACACAGAAGTACGTGGCCAGACACCGCGGGAGGTGGAGGCAGAGACCCGAGTGGCGCGAGTCAAGGGCGCGGGGGTTGCCCGCGGCGCCGGGAGCTGGGCGGGGAAGGATTCTCCCCCGAAGCCTTCCGAGGCAGCGCGGGGAGCTGACGCCTGCATGTTGAGCTCCCGGCTTCCGGCACCGTAAGTGGGAATAGATTGCCACTGTTTTAAGCCACTCAGTTTGTGGCCTTTTGATGTGGCAGCCACAGGACACCAAGGCAGTGGGCAAGAGGAAGAGAGGAAGCAGGGGTTTGAGGAGAGAAGCCCAGGGAAGAACCATAGGAGCATTTTGAGCTAATGAGCAGTTGGACCCGGTCGACAAGCTCGTGTTTAGAGGGTGACTCTCACAGCTGGTGGGGGGTGGACTGCAGCGGGCAGCGCGTTTATTGAAGAAGGGCACGTCCGCCGTTCTCGCTTAGGGGGAGTGGGGAGACGGAGAGGAGGGCGGAGGTACGTGAGGAGCACTCGGGGCAGCTCCGTTTTCCCGGAGCGACTGTGCAGACGCCTTTTAGTGAAAAGGAACAGTTACAAGTGACACAGGGGAGGTTTAAGGGGGAAGAACCAAGACTTCTCTGTCTGCTTTGGACTTAAGAACGTTGATACATTTTTGCAGTACCTAATTAATTGTGGTGAGTAAGCAGTGACAGATACAATTCTGGAATTTGGATGAAACCTCTTAGCTTAGGATAAATTCTGGGACTTGCCCGCATTACAATGTTATCTAAATTCTTGGAAATTAATACAGTGGCCGTAAGGAGCCCACGGGGAGACGGAAGAGGGCCCAGGACTGAGCTCTCAGGATCACAATTGTTAAAACCTGAGTCAGGTAGAAGGAGCCGGCAGAGCACAGAGACAGGAGGGCTCTGGGGCCCAGGAGAACCAGGAACAGGCAGGGTGGCATTGCTGAAGTCGAAGAAGCCTGTCAAGAAGTTTAAAAGCAGCATTTTAAAATAGCATAATGTCAAAAATTTTAAAAGTTTAACTAAGACGCAGTCTTGGCAAGACTGTCATGAAGTGGGTCTCTCACACCTGCTCGGTGCCAAGGTGTGTGTGTATGACGCTCATTTGTCTGTCGGAACATTGTTTGCAGCAGTAAAATAAAACAAAGCAAAATACAGAGCAAACCTGAGCCTCCGTGGTGAGGTAGGCTGTGATACACCCCACAGCTGAGTCCGATGGGGCCTTAGCAGAAAGACTGAGCTGATTAAGAGGAAAGATCTCCAAGAGAGATTATTAAGAAAACAAGCGCAAGGTGTAAAGCCATGTATACAATAGGATCTCATCTGTGTTAAGAAATGAAACTCATGCAAACAGTGGTGCATATTTCACATGCACACATTTTTTTTTTTTTCTGGAAGAAAGTTAAAGAGCCTGTTTACTGTTTATCTCTTGGGAGTGGGTCTGCACATAGACATGATGTGGAAAAAGGGAATTTTAACTTTAATTTTATATTGTCACATACTGTCCAATTTTTGACCATATGGTTTTTATAATGAAAAGCTGAGGTGACTTCAAAAAGTCTTGTTTTCAAGTAAGGCGGACTCCCGGGAGGTTGCGAAGGTAGTACAGAGGGGCCCTGGGCACCTGCCGCCCAGTCTCCCCCGGGGTTGCGTGGAGCACATCAAATCCAGGAAACAGGCATTGGTGCCACGTGTGTGTAGTTCTGTGTCATTTATCATACATGTAGATTCACGCACCCAAGATCCTTAATTATTCCTTACCCTTCACCATCATTTCTACCCGCTGCCCTCCCCATCTCAAACCCTGGCAACCGCTGCTCTATCTCCAATCTCTATAATTTTGTCATTTGAGGACATTACACAAATGGTATCATAGAGTATGTGGCCTTCTGAAATTGAGTTTTTTTTTCATGCAGCGTAATGCTCTTGAGACCCATCCAAGCCGTGGTGCATGTCAAGAGTTTGCGCTTCCTCACTGCAGAGCTCTTGTCTGTAGAGGTTGGTTCTCCACGGTTGGTTCTCCCGCCGAGGGACATTCTGGTGGTTTCCAGTTCTTGGTGAGTGAGATAAAGCTGCTGTGAATAATTGTGTACAGGTTTTTGCGTGGACACAAGTTTTTATTTCTCTGGGATGAATGCCCAGGAGTGCAATTGCTGGAGCATAAGGAAAATGTATATTTAATTTTTAAAGAAACTGCCAGACTATTTTCCAGAGTAATTATGCCACTTTACAATGTATGGGAGATCTAATTTTTCCCATTCCTCACCAGCATTTGATGTTATCACTGATTTTATCTTAGCTATTGTGATAGGAATATAGTAATATCTTATTGTTGTCTCAATTTGCATTTTTTACTGGCCAGTGGTGTTGAGCATCTTTTCGTGTGTTTAGCTGCCATCCATGTATCCTATTTGGTGACAGGTCTCTTAAGTGTCTTTTGCTTACTTCCTACTTGGATTCTTTTTCTCCTACTGATGATTTCTGAAAGTTCTTTATATATTTTAGATACGGGTCCTTTGTTTGATGTATTGGCGAGTGTTTTCTCCCAGTCTGTAGCTTATATTTGCATCCTTTTAACAGGCCTTTTACAGATAAAGTGTTTTTAATTTTGTTTAAGTCCAATTTATTGATTTTTTAATAGATGTGGGTATCATGTCTAAGAACTCTGTGAAACCCTAGAACTTAAAGATTTTCTCCTATTTTATTCTAAAAGTTTTATAGTTTTATATTTACATTTAAGTGTACAGCACATTTGAAATAATTTTTAATAAGATACGAGATTTAGGGTGAAGTTCACTTTTTACCTACGGATATCTGGTTTTTCCAGCACCTTTAATTGAATAGACTATTCTTTGTCCATTGAATTGCTTTTGCTCCTTTGTAAAAAATCAATTTGCAATCTTCATGAGGGATGATTGTGGATCTTATATTCTGTTTTAATGATCTATGTGTCTGTCCCTCTGCAATACCACACAGTCTTGATTATTAGAGCTATAGAGTAAGACTTGATATCATTTAGTGTGATTCCTCTCACCTTATTTTTCAAGATTGTTTTAGCTATCCCAGGGCCTATGCCCTTTCATACACACTTTAGAATAATCTTTTGTGTATTTGCAAAAAATCTTTCCAGGATTTTGATAGGAATTGCATTAAATGTGTATATCATTTAGGGGAGAGTCGACATCCTTACGTTGAGTCTCCCAATCCATGAATATGGTATACCTCTCCTTTATTTAGATCTCGATTGAATTCTTTCATAGGTGTTTTGTAGTTTTTAAGATACAAACAGTTCTGAACATGTTTTATTAGAATTACCCTTAAGTATTTCATTATTAATGATTTTAAAAATCATTTTTTTGAATGATTGTGAATAATATTTAATTTTACTTTGTTTCCATGTGTTCATTGCTACTGTATTGAATTTCTTTCTTTTTTTTCTTTTTCTTTTTCTTTTTTTTAGTCTTCATATGTCTTCTTTCCTTTACTTGCCTTACTATGCTGGCTAGAACTCTCAGCACTTTGTTGAATAACAGTGGTAAGAACAGACATCCTTGCCTTGCTCCCAATCTTAGTGGGGAAAGCATTCAGTATTTCAAAATAAAGTATGATATTAGTTGTAGGGATTTTTTTTTTTGTAGATGCCCTTTGTCAAGTGGAGGAAGTTTCCCTTTATTCCTAGTTTTGTGAGAGTTTTTTTTATCATAAATGAGTGTTGAATTTCATCACGTTTTTTCCTGCATTAATTGATATAATCATGTGGTCTTTCCTCTATACCTTGTTAATATGGTGGATTATTATCTTACTCCATTTGGGATGCTATAATAAAATACCATAGACTGAGTGGCTTATAAACAACAAATTTATTTATGTGACAAATTTATTCATCACAATTCTGGAGGCTGGGAAGTCCAAAATCAATCACTGGCAGAACTGGTGTCTGGCGAGGGCCCACTTTCTAGTTCATAGAAGACATATTTTCAGTGTGTCCTCACATGGTGGAAGGGGTGAAGGAACCCTCTGGAATCTCTACTCCAATTCATTAGGGCTCTGCCTTCATACCTAGTAACTTCCAAAAGCACCACCTCAAAATGCAATTGCACTGTGTATTAAGATTTAACATGAACTTTGGGGGGAGATACAAATGTTCAGTTGATAGCACTTATATTGATTGGTTTTCAAATAATGAACTAGCCTTGCATCCCTAGAATAAACCTCACATTATCATCATGTGTGTGCATGATTTTTAAACATTTTTACTGAATTCTATTTGCTAATATTTTGTTAAGAACCTTTACATCTTTATGCCTATATTCATGAGTGATATTGATCTGTGGTTTTCTTTTTTGGTTCTATCTTTCTCTGGTTTTGGTAACAAGCACCACTGACTTCATAAAATAAAGTAGGGAGGGTTCCCTCCTCTTCTGTTTTCTGGAAGAAATTGTGTAACATTGGTGTTAATTCTTTAAATGTTTGCTAGAATTCTCTAGTGATGCTGTCTGGGCCTGATGATACCTTTCAAAAGAGTTTTGCAATAAGAAATTTCATTTCTTTAATAGTTATTGGCTTACTCAAATGATTCATTTTATTGCCTAAGCTGTGGGAGTTTGTGTTTTTTGGGGAGTTGGTCCATTTCGTCTGAGTTGTCAGATTTGTGCCAGAGGGTTGTGTGTGGTATTCTCTTACTGTTCTTTTGATGTCTGCAGAATCTGTAGTAATATACATTGTTTTATTTCTGATATTAATCATTTACTATGAATAATTTCTCCCTTGATAAAATTTTTCTAGAAGTTTTTCATTTTCTTTATCTTCTCAAAGAGCTACCTCATTGTTTCTCTGATTTTCTCTATTGTTTTTCTGTTTTCAATCTCATTGATCTGCGCTGTTGTTTTTATTATTTCTTTCCTTTTACTAGATTTAGGTTATTTTGTTCTTTAGTTGTCTAGTTTCTTGTCATAGGCACTTGGATTGCTGATTTGAGCACTGTCCTCTTTTCTAATGTCAGCATTTAATGCTACACGTTTGTCTTATCTCGCTGCTTTTGCTGCATCTCACCAATTTCAATGTATTTTCATTTTTGTTAAGTTCAATGTATTTTTAAATTTTCCTTGAGATTTACCCTTTGATCCATGGATTATTTGGAATTTTTTTGGTTGGTTTTGTAGAATGTTTGAAGATTTTCTCATTATTGTGCAATTGCTTAATTTCTAATTTGATTGTAATTTCTAATCTGAGTGCAGTCAGAGAACATACATTGTATGATTTAATTCTCTTAAATTTGGCAGTTTATTTTATGGCTTAGGGTATGGTTCATCTTGGCAATGGGCACTTGAAAAGAATGAGTGTGCTGCTGTTGGGTGGGATGTCCTATGAATACCAATTAGATCCTATTGGTTGATGATGCTGAATTCTTCTATATCCTCACTGATTTTCTGTCTTGTTTTTCTGTCAGTTGTCGAAAGTGGAATGATAAAGTTTCCAACTATAATTTTAGATTTGTCTATTTCTACTTTCAAGTCTATTTTTGTTTTATATATTTTGCAGCTTTATTGTTTGGTCCATGTACATTTATGATTCTTATTTTTCCTTGGTGGGTCAAAACGTTATTGTCATCATATGTACATACATAATACATATATACATTATATATACATGTGTGTATATATACACATATATGTTATAGCATTATATATTTACTGGTGTTGTCCTTCCCTGTCCCTGGCAATTTTCTTGATTCTGAAGTCTACTTTATGTGCTATTAAAATAGCCACTTCCTGCTTCTGATTGATTCTTGCATGGCGTGTTATTTTTCATCTTTTTGCTTTCAACCTGTCTACATTTTTTACTTGATGTGAATTTGCTGTTGACATCATACAGCTGGGTCATGTGTTTTAATCCACTCTGGGAATCTCAATCTCTTTCTTTTAATGACTTTACTGAGGTATAATGGACATGTAAAAAGCTGTACATATTTAATGTATACAACACAGTGAGTTTGAGGATAAGTATACACCTGTGACACCATTACCATCATTAAGGCCATAAATATATTTGTCACCTCCCAAGGTTTCTTCCCCGCCCCTTTATTATAATTTTTTTGGTAGTAAGAATGCTTAACATAAGATCTACTCTGTTAGCAAATTTTAAGTATACAATAAAGCATTGTTAGCTATAGGCACTATGCTGTATAGTAGATCTTCAGAGCTTACTTATCTTGCATAGCTGAAACTTTTTTACTCTTTGACTACCACTACCCATTTCTGCCTCCCCTCAGCCACTAGAAACCACCATTCTACTCTCTGCTTCTATGCGTTTGACTGTTTTAGATTCCACATGTAAGTGAGATTGTACAGTATCTGTCTCTCTGTGCATGGCTTATTCCACTTAGCACAATGTCCTTCAGGTCCGTTGATGTTGTCACATAAGGCAGAAAACCTCAGCCTTAATTTTCATACTTCAACCATTTACATTTAATGTAATCATTGATGTGTTAGAGCATAAGACTATTTTATTTATTTTTGTTTTGTTTTCTGTTTTTGTTTCTCTGTTGTTTTTTTCTACCTTTCCATGGGTAACAGAATAATTTTTTAGGATTCCATTTAGATTTGCTATATTTTTTTAAGTGTATTTCTTCACAAGCTTTTTTAGTGGTTGCTTTCGGTATTATTACGATATCTATATAACTTAGAGGCTGTGGTGCCATTTTACCAGGTTGAAGGAAGTATGTATTGCGCACTGTTTAGAGAACTTCCTTTAGCCATTTTCTCAGGGTAGGTGTGTTGGCAACAAAGTCTCTTAGTTTTTTTTCATTTGTAAATATTTACTTTCTCCTTCATTATTGGATCTAGAATTATGAATTGATAGTTCTGTTCTTTCAGAACTTCAAAAATGTGGCAATTTTTTCTGGACTCTATGGTTTCTCATCAGAAATTTGCTATTATACTAATGGATTTTTCCCATTTATGTAAGATGTCATTTCATTATTGCTGCTTCAAGGGTTTTTTTTTTTTTTTTGGCTTTAGTTTTCAGAATTTGACTATTACGTATCTTGTCATAGATTTCTTTGGATTTATCTCATTTGGGGTTTTCTCTGCTTCTTAAATCTGTAGGTTTATGTCTGCCCAAGTTTGGGATATTTTCAGTTGTTATATCTTTGAATACTTTCTCAGCTTCTTTCTCCTCTCATTCCCAGACAATGAAGCCGTCCATGACTGTTAGATGTTGAGTCATAGCATCAGGCTCTGGTTGCTTGTTTTTCAGTCTACTTTCTGTCTGCTGTTAACATGCAATAATTTCTGTTGTTCTGTATTGAAGTTCACTGATTCTTCCTCTGTCCCCTCCATTTGCTGTTAAGCTTTTCCATCCAGTTTTTTATTATAGCTGTGTTTTCAGTCCTAAAGTTTTCATTTAGTTCTTTACGTATTTAGTTGTTTTATTATTCTTCATTTATTTCTCCAAAGGGTTTGTAACTGCTCGTTGAAGTATTTACTTTTACTATGAGTACTGATGACAAATCCTTTTCAGAAAATTCTAACATCTGTACCATCTCAGTGTTGATGTCTATAGATTGTATTTTCTTACTGAGATTGAGATGTTCCTGGTTCTTGCTGTGATGAACGATTGCTGATTGAGCCCTGGACTCTTTGGGTATCATGCTGTGGGCCTCTGGGCTGCACTCAAACCTTCTGTTGCAGCAGGGCTTCTCTGACACTGCCCTGGCCCAGGAAGGAAGGGTGCAGATGCCACGTGTAAAGCCAGGCAAACGGGAGTCCGTGTTCCCACCTGAGCTTGGTTGACAGGGGAAGAGGAGGAAGGTGGGGGCTCCTCATCACAGCTGGACAGGGTTGGAAGCTCAGACTCCCCACCGGGTCTCTGCTGATACCCCCTGTTCGGGAGGGGCAGGGAGCCTGTCACTCTCCCTAGGTGGCCTTCACTGACACCATGGTGGGTGGCATTCTCCCTACTTTTTAATGGTAATAACCCTGGCTCTCCAGGAGGTCCCTCTGACCCCAGCCCTGGGGGCTCCTTGCTGCCCTGGGGTGGGCTGGAAGTCCGGGCTCCCCATTTGTCCCTAGCCAACACTGTGGGGGTGGTTTGGGGTGCTCGTTGCAACTTGGTGATGTTGGAAGCCCAGACTTTCCACTCGCCGGCAGCGATGGGCATGGGCTGCAGTTTTCCTGTGGCTGGAGTGAAATGAGTATTGTCTAAGAGGTTTCATTCTTAGTAAGCAGTCCCTCTTCTGCTCCTTTGGCTACAGAGAACAGGCTTTCCTGTCCCTTTTTTGTCTGTGCCTATTGATATTTCTGGGTTTCTGGCTTCTCTAGTAACACATTTAGTAATATGAGGCAAAAAAAAAAAAAAAAAAAAGGCTCATCTGTGCGCTTCCCTGGTCTCAGGGTCCGGCTGGTCTGCTCGCGTCTCTCCAACTTCTAGGGTCTTCTGAGGTTTGTTTTGTAGGGACTGTGCAGGGATTGTAGCTTTTCTCTTAGCAGGAGGAATGGGAGAAGGTATGTCCACTTCATCTCTCTGGAGGTGGGATTCTCTATTACTAGAGTAAATTTTGAAAGAGTAGAGTGTGTTACCGTATTAGCTGCTGGTTGTGTGGGCGCCTCCAGCTCAGCGCGACACCTGTCTCCGTGAGCCCGAGAAGGTCGTTTCCTTCCCGCCTTCCCACTCTTCCCCGGCTGCTTCCTTTCCTTCATTCCTTTTTCCTCATTGTCCCTCAATTTCCTTCCTTCCTCCTCTTCCTTTGTGTTTTTTCTTTGAAAAGAATTTGGAACAGACAACAACCCAAGGCACTAATAAAACGACTGCTGAAATATTTTTGAAGTTTGAAATGTTTGCATTTTCTAAATAATGTGAACCACTTTTATCCCGGGTATCCCCATGGTTCAGAATTGTCCCGCTACGCAGTCGGCTCGTAGTGTGGGGCTGGGTGCTCTGAATAAAACAGGGGAAGAGGTTTGATTAGACAATCACCTTCTACATCAAGGAAGGTTTTGCTGTTGTTTGATGATGGTTGATTGGCTTCGACTCTATTTTTGTGTGAACCGTGTCAGTGGCTTTCGCCTGGCATTTTTGCATCACGGCTCTCTCACCCTTCAGTAAAGCACGTCACGCCCTTCCTGAGGGTGAGTAAGGTACGTCAGGTGTAGGTAACGGGAGCCTAGTGGAGTGGGAGTTACTTTAATGCTGGGTTCATCACAGCTAGTAAGGAGGTTAGACAGGCAGGACTCCCGTATGCAAGGCTCGGTCTCCCTCCCTGCGCCCATTTTTGTGGCACGTCTTTTAATCCCTCCGAGGGCCCCGTGACTTCCCGATGGTTTTCTTGCATGTTAATTCGAGCTTACGTCAGGATATTCCCCATCACAGTGTGTGTGAACACCATGAAGGGTGTTTTAGCAAGCGGGTGAGGAAACGTCTAGTTCTTTTCAGGCATAAATTTCTTCCACACACCAGCCACAGCCCGGAGTTGGGGCCAGAGGCTGTGCCCCTCTGCCCACGTGGGACCCGTCCAGGCACAGGGTAAAACCGCATGTAGAAAGGCAGCTCTACCTAGAGAATACAGTATCTTAAGAGCCGGACGGACTATGAGTGGAGGGTATCATCACCCATGTCCCAACTCAAGAAGCAGCAGAGCGGAGGCCCTGCGACAGCATCGCAGCGGGGAACGCAGAGCTTCGCGGACGCCCCTCCTCGGGAACTGCGCTCTGACGAAAACAAAACCCGACCGTACGTGTGCTACCGATTTGTGTTTTAAAATGAAACTTTCTCTTTTGGAATTACATTGCAGCTATCCATCCAGTCATCCACCTCTCCGGTTCAAAACACAGAAGTGAGAGGACTGAGAACATTTCTGTTCTAGTGACATTTGCCAAAGGAAGGAAGAATCCCTTTCTCAGGCTGCTTTCATACTGAGCCATGAGACCATGGTTCTTCACAGATTAAAAAAGGGGACAAAGCTGAGGCCTTGTCCCCTGCCAGGCAGAATGTTCCGGTTACTACTGACGGGGCCTCAGGAGCTAATGGCAAAGGAAGTGCGGTCCCCACCGCGGACTCGTTTGACTGTGAGGTCTGGAGCGAACTTGCTCTGAGGAGAAGGAACTTCGGGGACATGGAGGTGGGAAACGGGCCACCTGCAAGACACAAGCCCCGCACAGAGCCAGCGCGGCCGGCGCGGACGGGGTGGAGGAAGCCAGGCACCAACGGAGAAGGGCCCGCGAGCAACGGCAGACCAAGCTCATCCTCCGGCAACGGCAGGGCTTAAGACGAGTAGTCAGCGAGCCTGTTCCCTTTTCCTTCAGCTTCGCTGCCACTGACTACTTGTCTGAAAGTAACCGATGGCACGGACTGGAGCGAGGCGGGAACCCGGCCAGTTCTCTGAGCCAAGACGTCCATGCAAGTTATCAAGGCAAGGTTTTTCTTTTTCTTCTCCTCCCCCCTTTTCTTCTTTTTAAAATTCAAGAATGTTTTATTTAAAATTAAATTCTCTGTGAAGTTGTGCATTGCCTTTTCTTTAAAGATGTAGTATCTCTGAGAATAAAGCACGGGAGAGAGGAAATTGAAAAGCAGTGAGAGGAGACGTCTGGCGGCCTGGCCTCTCCCCAGCTGACCCTCCGCTGGACCGCAGGGACGGGAACTGTATGAGCTGACCGCGGAAGTGAGCGATTTATGGTGCCTTGTTTGGGCTTTTGATAAGTATCTCTGTAAAGCAATGCAAGGAAAAACAACCTGGACCTGCTCTAATTGCAGAATTCCTGTAAATTATTTTAAGATGAGAGAGACCATCCAGACCAGAGAGAAATAACCCCTGGGCTCAGGATATTTATGTGTATTTCATTTTAAAAATCGGTGCCGCAATGTCCCAATGATCATTAAGCAACCTGTCTGGGTGTCCTTCGAAAGCTGGAGGATGTGTTCCCCGGGAGGATGAAACAGTTATTCATAAAGCAGGATTTGTGCACCGCTGGGCCGCGTCCCATGCATGAAACATGAGAATTCCTGGAAACCACGGGGATCACCTGGGTTCTTTCAGAATCGCTCCTGTTGCAAAATCTCTTGGAAGAACATGAGCGGGTGTCTTTTACATCCCCTCTGCTAAAAGCTAAAGTGGGATAGTGGCAGAATTTGCTGGTTTCTTTAGTCCTGTGATAAGCATTGGCTGAAATCTGGTGCCAACACGGAGGCCTTCCTGCTACTTGCGTGCGGTGGGGTGCATCTGAACGTCCCACAATGCCGGGACAGCCCCACAACGAGGATTGTCACCAGTGCTGAGGTTGAGGGCTCCTTTGCAAATCATTGATATTACCGTTGAGCGCTTCATATTCCAGGAGGCTTAGAACACTCTGTTTCCAAAATTGCTCTGTTGGATCTTTTGAGAGGTGCTGGTGAGCTCCGGTGGTTAAGGAGATCTCACCTGAGTGGTTTTAGCACCAAATTACTTTTGCTCCATGGCCAGAGTCTTTTCCTCCAGAAAGCTGCATCCGAGTTTATACTGTGTGCTCCGGCAGGGCTTCAGAAAACCTATCGTCACAGTGGAAAAGCGGATTTGTCCTTTTGTCCCAAGTCCGATGGATGGATTCGCATGACAATCGACAGCCTACGGTGACACTAACACCGTCGTTTCCATTTTAAAGTATGACGGCTTCCAGCCTCCTAAGATCGCTGTAGAGTAGAGACATGATAATCTGGGAAGATCTGCAAGAAAGTCGACCAAAATGAAGACACGCTCACAAAGCAAGCTTCCTCCTTTGGTAACTGTGGGGTTCCCCGAGCCTGGCCCTTGTCATGGAAAAGGCATTCACTCCACAGGTGTCCCCGCAGGCGGACGGCTTCTTCCACCTTGCCCAGCAGCTTCACAAATGACTTCCAGCTCCTCATGGAAAATGTGAGCTCGGGGCGTGCTCCTTTGTTGAGCTGTTTCTGCTACAGCGGAATCGGGGTCACGGCAAGCAGGCGCTGCCTGTCCTTGTCCAGCGTCCGTGGACAAAGAACTTTGGGCTTCAGCCTCGTCAGTCTGCACACAACGCTTCACTCGTTAGGTGTGAACTGCAGCTGATTCTCATGTTCCTGGGCTTTCGATCTTTTGAGATAAGTGGACCCAGCCTAGCGCAGTGGCTGGCTCGGCGCGGCCTGGCTCCTGGCAGTGGTGTCTACGGAGACAGATGGAAGTACTTTAAGATTGGCGTTGCCATCCTGACATGCTGTGCATTGTGTGTTTGGGTTGTGTTAAGCTCAAGGAACGACCGCCCCTAACACCCTGGTCTCGCTCTCTCCCTGTTTTTCTTTCGGGCGCTCTGTGCTGAGAAGAGCTGTGACTGGCAAACGATACGGTGTTGACGGAGAAGGGAAGTAAGCTCTGCTAGTAGCACGCACAGTGCAAAGGAAGCCCCAGACCTGAAGTCTTGCAAATCTCTGGACTTCCTTAACCCTGTGAGTGGATCGAGTAGCCAGAGGGATTTTCCTCGCGACAGACCCACTCCGAGAGCAGCATCTGGGAAGGGCTGTGCCGGTGACGGTCTCACCTTTGCTGAGTGGATTTCTTGGCCCCGGGAGTGGCTGACTACAGCTCACGTGACAGGCCCTCTCCGGCACCCCAGGCTCAGTGTTCCTTGGGGGTTTCCAACCTTTGTCACTCCAGCTGCTCGGCAGGAGGCAGGGCATTGTGGACGGCACCGTGTTGTTTACTGAGAGGTACAGTATTGCGTGGCCTTTGTACATCTGGCCGGGGGATAGTGTCACAAGTTAAATAACATAAGAACATGAGAAATAGAATTTGAAGAGTGTATACAATTGTGTCTCAAGTGAAAGGCGTATACAAGAAATGCTATAAATTCCTAAGAGGGAGAGATCACTGTAGACTACAGTGGAAGTCATGGAAGGCTTGCCAGAGGTGGCAGCTGTGGGCTGGTGTTGGAAGAATGTAAGAATGAGATAATAATAACAACAATGAGATAATAATAACATCATAATAACATTAATGATAAGGCTGTCATTTACTGAGCTCTTACTCTGGGAAGAGTGACCTGGTCGAAAGCAGAGAGGTGGAGCCGTGGGTGGGGCCCGAGGGAGGTCGGGAGCGATTGCCGGAGTCCAGGTCTGGGATGTGGCCCCTTGATCCGCCGCCCTGCCCTGGGGGAGGACGGGCGTGGGGAGGCGTGAAGCGCACAGGACGGAGACCACTGGCGACTGACAGGAGGAAACGCGCCTGCACTCCCTGTCAATTCGAGGCAGGTGATTATTAGCTTAGGAGAGCAGGGACAGGCAGATGATTACCCCAAGGATAAAAATGAACGTGAAGAAAATACAACCACCAACAAAATCAGTGCTAATGTCTGGCTTCCCGGTTTGTCTGAATAATTCCTGAAGTACATAAGGATGGGATTCCTGACTCTCCTGGAGATTTCCGTGATCTGTTCTGTATCCCCACAGTCCCTTGGGACACCTCGTATACCCTTTCCAGGAGATTTCCAGTGCACAGGGGACCAGATCGCGTCTGCAGGCCGGGCCGGCTGCGGCCCCCGGGCTCAGCCCTCCTGACGGCCCCGCTTCCTGGCCGGGCAAGTGGCTTCTCCGGAAGAGAGAAGGAGCTGCCCCTTCTGGCTCCAGGAATTCTTGGCTCCTAAAGGACATCTTTGGGAAGTCCAAGCTGCCCCAGAGCTCTCTCGGTGACACTGCTTAGCTCTCCACTCAGTCCTAGAGTAACTATTGATAAACCACCGTGCAGGGCAAATGAGCAGACAAGGGTTAAACCGGGACTCCGAGGTGGCCACGGGGCTGATGCGGGTGCGACCTGCCCGTCTGCACTTCCTGCTCTGGGCATGTGGCCGCGGAGCAGCCAGGTAGCACATGAGCGGGCGTTGGTCTGGGGGTTCACGTGTGCGAAACAGGGCATTCTGGTTTGCACGCCTGGCTTTGGCAGCCAGGCAGGCTTTGTTCTGTGGATTGTGCTGCCCAGAGATGGAAGGTGACAGCCCTTGGGTGACGGCGAGTGGACACCATCGGCTTAGACGCTGTTCATTGTAACTCATGACCGTTGCTTCCCAAACTCCTGAGCAACAAATAGAAAACTCTTCGGTTTTTAGTAGCTTGATTAATTTCTAATTCCAGTTTCTCTGCCACCAAGGTTCTTGGGGTGGCCTCGCGAATACCCCTCCTCTCCCCCCCAGCACTGCCGGGCACTGGGGGAAGCCCGGGTGCCGCTGTGCTGTGTCTGGGCCACGTTGCCGTCCACAGGAGCCGGCGGGTGTCTCCTGCTCAGCACACGCCCCGTAGCCCTTGCTGGTGCCCAAGCATCTGCTCTCCTGGCTTTTAGGACATGTCGGATTAGAGGAATCTCTGTGGGCACCTCAAGGGCTCACGCTCCAGATGTCCTCTCTTGGGCATTGGGAACTCTGGGTCTTGCAGACCTGTTCTCAGGTTTTGCAGCCCCCCTGGGAAGTGGCCTCATGTGCTCTCATCGTTTTTGTGCCCCTTCCTCCCCTTTCCCTGCAAGCCAGTCTGAGGGTGAGTTAGGGGTGGGCACGTCTCCCCTCGGAACTGTCAGAGTCTCTGCCTGCGTACTTGCTCCCCCAAGGGGCTACGTTTTGGGGACACCCAAGCCAGAGGAGGTTGAAGAGTCTTCCCTCCGCACCCCCACCCCGGCTGAATTGTTCCCCTGCGTCAATAAACACAGAGCCACAGAGGTGTTTGAAAGGGGCAGGAACAAAGGAAGGGAAGGAGTTACCAGAAAAAGTAAATACAACAATATTTCAAAGAGTGGAACCCTGTCATTGCGACAGTTGACGTGTGGCATGAGACGCGTGAGTGCGTGGGAGACGTGGGGAGGGAAGCCCGCGACCCTCCCGCAGCGGCAAGTCTGGACGGGGGCTGCCTGGCTGGATCCTAAAAGAGGGGTTTAGAAAATGTACCAAGGACACGTTTGTTTTAACCTGTACCTAGAACACTTGTGTCCAGGCAATGTCTGCAGAAGGCACCACACCTGCTACGAGTTTTACTTTATGTTTTTATGAAAACGTTTGGTTATGTGAAATCTTCCAGGCTTAGCTGTGTGTCTGTCACACTCTGGGTCTGTACCTATTTGCAAATATTCCCACGTGGACAGTGAGGTGAGTCTTTGGTCAGGATTATAAATTAGGTTCAATTGCATAAGTGTGTATAAAATTATATTTTTATTTACAATATTCAGTATAATGTAGCAAGCACATGCAATATTATCTTATATATGCATACGTGTATGTACACGTATTTTCTACATTTGTTGTTTCTTTTACGGAGAGTGATCAAGGGCAAAGTCAGAAACGAAATGCAGAAGGTCACGGTGGGAGATGTGAGTCTCTGTCACTGGGGCAGACACCCCCAACAGGCAGAACCCCCAGCAGGCAGAGCACCCCACAGGCAAAGCGCCAAGTTTTACCACCTCTTTTTAAGGAACTTGGACATTTTCACAGAGAGAAAACCAAATCCTACATGTGCATCACTGCGGTAATTGATTCTAAAGGAACCACAGGTTTTTTTTGGAAGTCTTATGAGTAAGGCCATCAAGACTGGGCCAGACCTGGCAAAATCCTAACACAGATTTGTGTCCCTTTCCAAATTCTCTGTAACTTTGTGCTGCTTGCTATGTGCACTCAGTCTACTTTTGTAAAATGTGCACAACATAAAATTTACCATTTCTATCCTGTTAAAGTGAATAATTAAGTGGCCTTTAGTCCCTCGGTTACATTGGACCCAGTTCAAGTGCTCCAGAGCCACATGTGTTCAGCTCAGAGATGGCATTCCCGTCCGCACAGGACAGTCTGTTGGACACAGGCGATGTTCCTGTCCGCACAGGACGGTCCGTTGGACAGCTCTGTTCTGAAGCTGTGCCTTGAATCGATTTCCACTTAGAACTCATCATGGAACCAGAGCAGGTAGCTGCTACCTGAGAGAGAAAGGCTAAAGGATCTGGCCCCTTTTCTAACTTTCTAGGCTCCTGGACAAGCAAAACCTCAGTAACAATATCTTTAGTGAGCTGAAACTTAAAATTCTATCTTGAAAAGAAAATAATTACATTTTCACTCATTTGTGCAGTGTTAGAGTCTTCTATGATAGCATGTACTAATTTTGGAATTTACAGAAACCAGTGAAATTAGGCTTTTGATTTTATGTTACAGGAGATGGCCAAATAGCACTTTTCTACATTCTAACAGGTGTTGTTAAGGACTATTAACGATGCGATTCAGTGTCTTTTATGTGACGTATCTGCCTAATAAATTAAGCGTTGAAGTTGACCTTAGGAAAAATGTTTGTCTTTCTTGAGAACTTTAATGTTCTTAGAAAGTTATAGGTTTCACTTTTTGACTTTACTGCCAGGAAGCTTAGAGCCTGATTCAGAACTCAATTACAGTAAATATCTAATCCCAGGCTGCTGCTTACATAGTTATTTACTTACTTTTTATTCTTCAGTTACCTGACTTCTTTCCTAAGTTATTTTTTTCAAAAATTTGTGTACGTGTGTGTGTGTGTATCTGTAAATTGTAAGCACCTTGAAAATGTTTCTGGAAGTAGACAAAATATGCTTAACAATGACACATTACTATTACTTCAAAATTATCCATGAATTCTCAGGATTTCTTATCTATGCATATGCAGTTTTGTGTTCCTGAGCGTTTTGCCACTCATAAAAACAAATATTTGTACAGTTTTGGTGTGAAATGTCATTTGGAAGCTCCCCAAGTTCCAGAAACTAAATATCAACTCCAAGGGTGAAATCTAGTCTTTGTTTAAAAACGAACGTCTTTCCCCGGCAGCCCCGCCTGCCGCCCCTCAGTTTCCTGGCCGGGCACCCGCGCGGGCTTTCTGGGGTGGGGTTTCTGGTCACACTGCCTGCCTGGGGCTGGAGCTGCCCCTGCTAAATGCTGCACCGAATTCTAGGTCCTTATTGCCTTGTAGGCAAATCCTTTTGCCCTATGTGTTTCTATTTTTTGTTGTTGTTGTTTATTTTGAAATATTTTCCTGAAGGTCTTTGCAGCCCCGTTGAGCGGGGCATCACGTGGTTGTGTGGATGCTCTGAGACCGAACGTGTTGTGTTGTGTGGTCCCGCACCTGGGACAAGACGGGTGTGAGTGTCAACAATAGGAGCAGTAATTTCACAAAGGAGGAGGGGCAGAGCCAGCAGGACACTTAACGTCATGTGTCAAAAACAATCATCACTTTCTTGGGTGTACATTATTGCCAATAACTAAAAGACAGAAGTGACAATCAATGCAATGAAGGTTCCTGTCCTCATAAACTCTCTTATTGGAGGAAACACATGTTACAATGTAACAATCTGTAACAATCGTTTATTTGCATGACAAATGTTTGTGGCACAACTGTGTGCCGGTTACTGTGACAGGCCCTGAGGAAACAATGTCACTCTAAAGCACACTGTTCACCCTGCAGGAGCTCAGAGTAGCACGGGGGGCTCACCCAGGGCTCATAGCACACGGGCTGAGCACAGTGTTCTGAAGGACCACCGAGGAGAAGGGCATTCTCTGTGCGATGGTCCACTGGTTACTCGGGTTGATGGCAATTGTGCCTCATTTTCTTCCATTTCCTGGCCCTGGTATTAGCCATTTTATGAAGATGTCCTTTATGGTGAAGTGCTCATAAAAGCCAACCAGGGAATGTTGGCCACCACCAGGGTCAGCTGCAGAGACCTCACGTTGGGACATGGCTCCTCCCGTGAGCCTGGGACTCAGGGACCTCTGTCCAGGGTGGGGTGAGAAGACTGTGGGAAGTCACCCACTTGCAGTCGGATCCCCACAAAGTCAACGCTTATTAAGTGCAACGGAGTTTAGCGCTTTGATGGTGCCCAGCAATGTCCAGGCCAGACACCTGTGAGAAGTGGCTGAAATTTGTTTCTGGAGCCTCCTGCTTCTGCTTTTTGGCCCCTTCGCTCATCCTGGGAGGCCTCTCGGTGCAGTGGGTTTGGGGAAGGCGGCATCCCGGCCTGGGCTCCAGCGCGTCTCCGCCTCCCTCTGCAAACACCTGTGAAGTCGCTGATTTGTGAAACGAGCGTCTCCCGGGTTCGTCCTCGCATGCAGTCGGGAGAACGGATGGAGGGAGCTGAGACCACAGCCTCCGAGTCCCGGGCACTGCGCAGAGGTTGGTTGTGGTTATGACACGGGGTCTCCCTGAAGTGGCCACTGCTGGTGGCCTCAGGTGACGTCTCCCTTTCGGTGTGCCTGTAGCTAGGACACAAAAGAATGAAACCCCGGAGTTCATTTTGGACTTTCTGGCAGGCACGTGGCGATGTCATTCTTAAGAAGCCTTCTGGGTGCTCTGAAGTCATTTCAGGAGGGGTGTCCAGTCGGCTCCCTGGAGGGGGTCTTGGATGTTTTTCCTGATTGCTGGATCTCAGGGTCTCTTCCCCGCAGAATTCAGCTCCTCACACACCGCCAGGCGGGAGATTGAGCTCACCAGGAGAGCCACCTTGGGCGGTTGTGCTCCATTTCCCTCCTCATGCGACCATTTGCGGTCTAGCCTGCCCGGGCACACCCCGAGGAGGAGCCCACCGTGTGGGGAGCGGACAGCTGGCTCAGCGCACGCAGTACCTGGCAGAATTGCTGGCTTCTGTGTGGAATTGTCAGTGGCTGCTGCAGACCACACGGTGTGGACGATTCCTGAGATGACTATGGCCACGGAGCGGTGGATTTCCACCCGGGAGCCCCGGAGTCTCTGGCAGGCTGGCAGGGGTGAGGCCCTGAGCTGCTGATTCCTTCTCTCCTGCCCCATGTTCCCTTCATCCAAAGCAGTTCTCACCCTGCTCTTTTTAGATGGTGAAGTTTTGAATAAGATTTTAACTAAGAAAGATTTTGATGCTAGGAACAGTTGAAAATCCCTGCAGTGGGGAGTGGGGGAAAGCTGGTGAAATGCTGGGCTTGTTAACATTTTTGGTGCAAGGCCCTTTTTGAGACGTGCTGAAACTCTTTCTCCAGCAAAGTGCACCCCATCGTCCTGCATCGGGAGGTGAGGCCCGCGGGCTCCGGTTAAGGACCCCTCACCAGGTGGACGATGGCGGTTGTGGACACAGAAAGACGCCTGCCTCAGACTCCCTGTCTTCCTAGCCTCGGGGAAACCTACGGAGCCTCTTTGAACCCCAGTGCGTTGTCTGTATGACAGGGACAATCATGTCTTTGCGTGAAGACGAGAGAATGTCAAATTCAGATCACACAGTGGATGTTTAGGAAATCGTAACTTTTAAAATAAAAGCAAGGAGGTGATTAAACATTTATTCCTACCTCGTACACGGTAGAATCATATAACCTTATTAAAGCCTCACAGTAAACATGGGGGACAAGTATTTTCACTCCCTCTTTACAGGTGGGAAACCGAGACCTGGAGAGTCTTTGTGTCCTGCTTCCCATCACAGGTGTCAGGAATGGAGCTCGAGGGAAATCCCAGCTTCACCTAATTCTGCTGGGCACGAGCCTGTGCACAGGAGAGCAGCCGCGCCGCTCACGGCCGGATGCAGCAAGACAGACAGACAGACAGACAGACGCTGGTGTCTGGACACACGGGGTCCAACCTCCACATGCTTCCCTGTCCTGCCCAGTGTGAGTGAGAGCTGTTCTCACCTTTGTTTTCCTTGCACACCTGTGCCAGGGGGTCTCACACCTCCACGGTGGGGAACAGGAAGACTTCGTCCGAGCATCAGGGCCACTGGTTCAAACCTTTGCTCGGCCATAATTCCCTGAAAGCTCTCGGATGAGTCGTGTGTTGGCCTGTTTTCTGTGGTTATAAGAGAATACCCGAGACTGGGTAAATTAGAGAGAAAAGAGGTCTTTTTAGCTCAGGGTTCTGGAGGCTGAGAGGTTCCAGATTGGGCGGCTGCACCTGGCGAGGGCCTTGCGCTGCGTGGGAACACGGCGGAGAGCCTCCCTTGGCGGGAGCACTGAGAGCAGCTCATGGGCATGAAGAAACCAAAACAGAAGGGTGACCTCGCCTTCTAACAATCTGCTCTCAAGGTAACTCCCCAGCCCCCCAGAGCGTGACCTCGCTCCCGAGAGCCGGCATCAACCCTTCCCGAGGCCGACCACTCCGGCCCAGGCCTCCTAACAGCCCCACCGCCTGGCAACACCCTCACATCGGAGACCACCTCAGCGTGGGTTTGGGGAGGACAGATCCCGTTCAAACCACGGCAAGCCACCTGGGCTCCCCTGGTTTCAGTTTCGATGCCAAGGCCGGTTGATTTGAGTGCATGCCGAGGCTCCGGGGCTCACTAACAGAGTCAGGAAAGGGGCAGGAGGTGGAGGCCACAGGATGTGGCCTCTGGGGGAGGCGAGGAGGCTGCCCGTCCATAGGAAAAAGCACGAGGCGCCCACACCTCACCTGCCGGTCGGGGGCTCGAAGGACCTGAGCAGGGTCCAAGGTGTCAGGGCCTCTGCCCGCCCTGGGGTGCCCTGTTGGGGAAGGGGGGTGGGCTGGAACAGCTGGACTTCCAGAAATCGGCGGACTGGGCTCTGCAGCTCGTGATCCCGGCCAATTTAAAGGCCCTGGAGGAGGCATGAAAGCCCAGATGCTGTTTTTATGGGTTTCTGCTGTTGTTGTTTGCGTTTCATAAAATATTTTAATCGTTTGGTTTTTTATGCAATGTATCCTGAGGCTTTTAAAATTATTTTTCAGAGCGTGTATAGCCTGAATGTGAGACAGACTGGTTCGTGCAGCATGGGCTGACCACGCTAGGAGGGTGGAAGCCCGAGTGTGGCTCTTGGCCCTCTGGGCTGCTGTACTCAGCGGCCGCCCCAGGCCCCGCGCCACCGTCCCCCAGACACCGCGGAAGGAGCGCGTGAGAAACAAGTGTGATTCTCTCCCAGCTTCCCCTTCTGGTCAGGTGTTTCTGAATCTCTCTATTGGCTGGAAAGCAATTTTCTCAGCAGATGAAGAAAAAGGAAAACAAAAAGTCATGGTGGCTTCCCTGACCATTTCCCCTTAAACTGGGGTCAGTGGCACGGGCTGCGCCCCCTGCAGCACTGGTGGCCGGAACCCGCCTCCCCGGAGTGTCAAACAACGGCCAGGTGTGGAAACCGCCTCAGCGTCCGGCGACCCTGATCGGAAACCTCTGAGTTTAAATGCTTCAGAGATTGGCTGGACTCGCACCTGCCCTGCCTGGTTCCCTGGGAGGCTTGGAATTCAGGTGAGTGGCTGTTAGTTTCCTCGAGTTGTGGGGATGTTGGGAGGTCGAGGCCCCTGGTGGGCGTGTGTACGGGGGAGTACCTGGCTCCCTCCCGAAGCGGGGTTGTCTGCGGAGCTCCTGCCCTGGAAGAACCGGGAGGCCGTCCGCCCATGGTGTTGGCTGGGCATGTCAGGAATGTGACAGTTGTGTCTGGAGACCCTGCCCCGTAGGGGAGCTTTTGTGTCGTGTTTGAGGGTGTGCACACGGGTCCTGAGACACCAAGTCCCCGTGTGTACCACCAGCCTGAATATGAACCAAACTTTACAAAAGTCAGGCTGAATCGCCCAAGTGGCCTGGCTGCCTTGCTGATTTCCAAGCCAGGCTCACCACACTGGCCTAGAGTCAGGGCTGTTGGTTGGCTCCTGGGTGCCTGTTGAACACATGGAGTCCTGTGTCCTCCCCAGAGACGACTGAAACAGAGCCTCCAGGGTAGGGACCTGGGGATCCGGATGTTTACAAAGCACCCCAGAATCCTCTCGCTGGGAAGTTTGGGGAACCCGGGACAAGCTTCAGAGCCTGCATCCCGTGATCTCTGGGCAGAGCAGAGAGCACCCTGGGGCACGCATCTCCTGGGCTCTGCCTGGGAAACGGCCGATCGGGGTTAAGGTGCTCTCTCTGGGCAGCTCAGAACCTAGCCGGCTGTTCTTTGGGAACGAGCCGCAGCCCCGCTGGCCCTGGTGCAGCTGCAGCTGGCTCAGCCGACGGTGAGGCACATTTTGCATGTGGCAGGTACCGCCTTGCCCGGCATTTTCCAGGCCTTTTGGCCACGCTGATGGGCCCAGGACAAGGCAAAGGCTTCTGGAAAGACAAATGGGGCAATGAGGTCGGGCTGCTCCGTTGTTGGAAGAAGCTTCCTGTAACTTAGCTGGAGGTGAGACAGCGCTTCTCCAGACCAGGGCTCTGCCCCTGATCTTTCTGGCTGTTGTTCTGTGCCCGGGCGGGCTGCGCGGGCACGGTTAACTTTCTGCGGAAGCCGGGAGTTTGGGAATCACATGGGGTGGGGGGGGGATGAGCCCGTCTTTTGGACATACCGCCGAGTCTGCCCGTGGTCTGCTCGGGCTTCTTGCTCATCCCCGGCTTCTCCCTTTACCGAACACCCCCTCCCTCCCAGGGGAGTGAGAGAAGTCGTTCACAAGATGGTGTTAAACCCCTTTCCAAGGAGAGGCTGCCATGGAATTTCTTGACAGTAGTGAAAGTTCCGACTTGCGTGGGCATTGAAAGCAACAGATTGACCTTCCAGAGAAGGAAAACGCTCCTAATTTATGATAAATAGAAGCAAATACATTGCTAGTTTGTGGCTGTCAGGGCTCTTGCTTGTGGCGAGGTCAAGACTGACGCCATAATTCACGTCCCCAAATGCTCAGGTTTGAACAAGTTTGGAAAAATTCCTTCCAGACACCTGGAGACCATCGCCCGACCTTCCCAGCCCTGGGCTTGACTTACCGTGGGCGCAGCTCTGCCTGTCTCCTGTTTCGTTCTGCACCGGGAAGCTCTTTGGCCACCAGGGTCATGCCTGGAGCCGCCATCCACAGGGTGGTTACATGATTGTCCCACCACCGTGGAAGGATGTGTAGAGCAGCCGGCATTTCCCGTGTTAGGATGGATCTCCGTGCTTGTCTGTGGACAGACACGAGGCCCAGTCCCTCCCTACCTTTGTGTATCGCCTTACAGAGCACTCGCACTGGCAGACTGGGTCCTTCTAATTACCCCACAACCTGTGCAGGTGTCATTGCCCCCATTTTACGGCTGACAAAACCGAGGCCAGAATGTCCAACTAGGTAGACGACATAGGATTATAAATATGGGAGACGCCTCTGGAGGCTGAATCTGAGCCAGAGTGTTTCCCACCAGACGAGGCTGCCTGAACGCTCTGATTTCTCTAGGTATTTGGCCACGTAGTTTTCTGGCCAACAAATTCCATTTAACTCAGTCTCCAAGAGAGGGCCTAAGGGAGGGAACAGTGCTCTTGCCTGGCTTCTTCTAATTTTATGTGAGAACAGATAGGCTTTCTTATTTGCCAGTGTCAAAATGGTAAATAAGAGCACCCTACTGGCAAGGGCCATCAGTGAGCAGCTAGAATTGACATTTTATAATTATTTAAATTTTTAAATGTTCTAGTGGTAACAGTGATAACAGTGGCACTGATATTATGGATGTGTCGTGGTCTGAGGGCACTGTTTAACGTTTATGTACCCCAATACATAATAATAAATTAGTATGTGCTCACCAAGCCATAAGCATTTTTCTAATTTACATGGTTAATAAAGAAGCCCTCTACTCAATGGGAGAAAGGGCTGGTTGAGAATTACGGGATTGCAGAGTTTTCTCTGTAACTTCTTGCAAAGACTTCTTGAGTAATTCATAGTCTTTTGACTTCTCTGTTCCAAAAAATGGCAACCGTGTCTTTTGTATACTGGGGAAAAACGGTTTACCCAACACTTAGATTTCTGAAAAGAATATTTGCAAATAGATTGCGCACCTGTTATAATCACTGCTGTTTCTCATTCACTCCGAATTTTACCTTCGTCCTGGCTGGCTGAGGGAACTCTTTCTTAACCAGCACATCTGCCCCCAGAACCTTGCAGCTTCTGCCACAGTCAAAAATGTTTCCTAGTCCACACATACACGCGCCGCTTGGCCAGCTCGGGGCTGCCGAGGGCGGTTCCCAGATGGCATCTTCTGTCCCTTAGTGGTCGTGTTTCTGCAAAATGTAGACTGAGGTGCCGTTTCCCGCTTGGGGAGCGGCTGTCCTCCTTGTTCTTGGGGTGCACACAGGGGAGCAGCTTTCCGAATGGGGTCGATGAGCTTAATCCCCGGCCTGAGTTAATTTAGACGCAGACTCTCCCCCTGCACAGAGCCGGGGCCCATATACAAGTCAAATCTGCTATTTTTCTTTGGGCAATGATTTATTTCCCTCTTAAATTGGCTGGACCAGTTAGTTTTTTATTTTTATTAAGTCACACTATTCTTAAATGAAACTATTGATTTAAAGTCAGCTTAGTGAGGATTTAATTTGTTTTCAGGGGATTAGAGCAGGTAGCATGGGATAATTTTACAACGAGGTGGAGCAGGAACATTCCTTCATGGTGTTCACCTCTCTTCCTCCTGCCAGGCTGCACAGACATTGCACATTTTCAAGTAAATTGTGGAAATACATTCATAAATCAGTCCTAATTCCTCTGCCTGCTTAAGGTGACTCAAAGGAGAGTTCTCCCGTGACCTTGTCCCATGTCCTTCCAATGTATAGTCCATGCTCCCACGGCTAAAACACACGTGTGTGCTCCCACGGCTAAAACACACACGTGTGTGCACACACGCAACATGCAGATTTCTTTCTCTTTGGGGTCGACGTATCATTCTTTCTCACCGTCCTTCCTCACCTTACGCCTCGTTGCCTTGCGCACACGTTTTCCATCCACTGCCCGTGACGGGGGTGCCCGAAGCGACTTGCCACACCCAGCCCCCCGCCCAGGCGCCACAGCCATCCCTCCTGGTCCGCCTCCCTGTCCCTGTGGTCTCCCAGAAGCCGCTCTGCCCGTCCGTGTGGCTCCAATGGCGGGAGGGCAAGCAGGGGAGCAGGATGTGAGCCGCGCTCGTGGTGGCCTTAAAAACCAACTGCGTGAAGCTACCCAAACCCAGCCCGAGAAGGTTTTCTGTTGTTTGTTTAAAAAAGTGGAGTCTTGTCGTTGCCAGTCTGTTATCTCTGAACTCAGCTGTCACGATCCATTTCAGAAAGAGTCTTTTCTTTCTATTGAAATCAGATAGACTCGGAGCCATTTTCAGATTAATGGTCCTTGGTCTGGAGACTTCAAAACCGTTCTGGTCAATCATTCCCAACACTGTCCCCAACCCTCTCCCACCGGGGTGGCCGGGCGGGTCTTGACGAGCATCAGATGACAAAATCCATCCTGCTGATCCTCTGTTGCCGAATCAGGCCAGACCAGCGTCCCCGCTAACGTGCTGCGGCCTTCCTCACTCTCCCTTTTACAAATGAGTCTTCACTTCCCAAATAGCTGGTTTCGTGTCACACATGGTGGCAGGGGATGCCAGGGCAGGCTCTGCTCCGGGACCAGGGGTCCCTGCTGAGCAGCTTGAGCGGGTGGGATGAAGGGAGACCGGGGCTTAGTCAGCAGAGACGTCCTCAGGCATTTCGGGGGTTTGGGCTTTCTGGAACACGCTGCTGCGTGGCTGGAGAGAGTGGATAAGCTACCAAGGTGTGAGACCAGAGACACCGTCGTGCCTGGGCGTGGACAGCACAGCAGCAGGAGCGTGGCCGGCTGGCCTGGAGGACCAGGAAGGAGACTGCATGAAGGGTGCTGGACGCTCTGCCCCGCAGAGGCTGGGTGGGCCCAGGCCCGCCCGTGGCGCGGAGGCTCTCAGAAGTCCCGCGCAGAGAGACGTGAGGGACCGGCCACACCGCGAGCCACTTCTATGGCACAGAGCACAGTGGGCCTGCAGCACGTGGTCCCGAGCGGGGCGAGGGTGATGCAGGGACTGAAAACGCAGAATAGATGGAGAGAAAACTCCATTTATTTTCTGAGGAGTCAGAGGACGGTGTCTACCCAGAGGTGCCGTGAAAAGCACAGAGACACCGAACGGAAATGCCGGGAGGAGCAGGACGCGGGTCGGGGGCAGCAGGAGCAGACGGCAGAGCTGGACACGGGGAGGGCGGGACTCCTCCGGCCAGCGCAGCGCAGAGACGCCACGACCGGGACAGGGCCAGGCCGGCGAGGGCGGCGAGGAACCCGGGGAGTCCTAACAGTGAAACCGGGATCTGCCCACTCTGTCTCAGAGAGGATAGCAACGCCTTGGTCACGGAGAATCTGTAAAGAGCAGTGAAAAGAAACCCTTATAATGTATATTAATTAGTTATGTATGTACATAAGCTAATTGTTTTTTAAATAAGTTTATGGGTCATTCATAGAACTTTTAAAAAACTCTTCCTAATCAATGTCTTTGTTTTCAAAGTCCATTAAGAGACCCCAGTCAGAAACTAAGAAGGTGGAAAATCTCAATTATATGCACTCATTTTACTCTGAAATTCGCCACATTCTGAACACTTGACTTAATAAACAGGTGAGGATTAGCCTCATCAAACTGATCAGTCCTGGGACGGGGGCCTGAGCCCCCAGTTAGCCAGCGGGAGCCAAAGCAGGGCACGTCCCTAACTAACGTGGGCGGAGTTTGGATCTGACAGGTGTGTTAAAAGGAGGGAAGCAGGTTGCGGTGAGGAGTTCTCATGACCAGTTTCGTTTGTTTGAGGAGGATGTTCTAATTGGTAAATGGGTCTAAGCAATTGAAGCACTAAAAAACTCTCCACCAGGATGAGTTAAAACATACAAATTGATAAATTAGGTTTCATGAAAATTAGAAACTTCCACTCTTTAGAAGACGCTGTTAAGAAAACAAACAGGCAAGGCACACACTGGAAGGAAATGTCTTCAAAACACATGTCTGATGCAGGACTGGTATTTACAGACGTGGAAAGCTCTCAGGGCTCGATGAGAAAAGGATCCTGATGAAATACACAGGCACAGGGTCTGAAAGAACCTTCAGCAGCAAGATATATCGGTGGCAAATCGGCACATAAAGGATGCTCAACGTCATTGGTCACTAGGCAAGGACAAGTTAAAGCACGATGAGATACTAGGACACAGCCGTTAACATTGCTAACAAAACCAAGCTGGAAACCAGTATCATACGCCGGTGAACAGGTGCACCAGCTGCAGCTTACACACCGCGGTGGGAGTGCCAATGGCACAGTTACTTTAGACAACAATGTAGCAGCTTCTTCTACAGCGACTCATGCACTTGTCCCATGACCCACAATCCCGCTCCTTGGCGTTTATCTAAGACAGATGAAAATGTAATGCCCATACCTGCCCACTTTGAGTTTGAGGGGCAGAAATACTTACCAGGAGTTGCCATTTGAGCGGTGAAGGTGCAGGGTTTACCCGAATGTGCAGGGTGCTTTATTCATGATGCCGAAATTTGCAAACACGCCAGATACCCATCAGCTCACAGATGAGCTGTGGAACACTTATGCAGTGGGACACTCTTCGTAAAATAAAAAGAGTGAACTTTCGATGCCTAAAGCACATGGATGACTCTCCAGTGGGTCGCTGCAAGGGAAAGAAGCCAAACTCAAAAGCCACTCTCACTGTATGATTCCGTTTCTACGAAACTTTGGAAAAGGCAAAACTACAGGGACATGAAACAGTCCCGTGGTTCCCAGGGGCTGGGGTGGTCGAAGCCATGCGGGAGGTTCGGGAGATGGCCCACCAAGGGGTGTCGACACCATGATGGGGACGTTCTCTGTCTGCACTCTGGTGTTGTTTCCGTGACGTGTACGTTTGTCAAAATGGATGGTTGTCAAATGACGCCTCAGTACATCTGACTTCTGTCCTGAAACGAAAGGAAGTAAGGGAGCCTCTTAATTTACTTTGGGAATTTGTTAGTCCCACTGTTTTTGCATGGTTAAGAAAGGGGCTGATTTTGTGGTAAGTTCATGCAGTTTCCCCCCAAATCCATCTCCTCCCGTCAGCCCTGCTTCCCATTGCCAATAAAACAATAGGCAACTCACTAAATGACTTCCATTAGAAGGTTCGCGTTCCCGTGAGTCTCCAGGGATATTTTCACCATTACTTTGCAAATTAAAAGAATGAAGTGGATGTAACGGCTTTGACAAGACAGAAGCCTTAAATAACCGAGAATTTGATAAAGCTTAACACTCTGTGAGGCCAGAGAAGCATTACGCTTCGTAGGTTTGTTGGCATTTTTCTTTTTTTATCATTAAGTTTTTGAGCTTTAACACAATTCTATTCTGTTATTGTTTCTGGAATTTGCTATTCATATAAACTACTTTCAAAACTGTAGGAAAGAAATGAACCTGTGTATATCATCTGGCAGCTTATGAAGTGTTTTTATATCCATTATTCATTTTTTTTTTCCTAACGTCTCCCAGGCTAGGTCTGAAATCTTCCTCTAATTTTATAGAAGTGGAAGCAGGAACTCCAACATTAAGGGTTTTCCCAGTTAACCGTGGCAGGGCAAATATCCAAAGCCAGGCTGTTTAATACCAAAGCCCAGGTGCACACTCCTCATTCTCCCTGGTCAAGGTTTTTTGTTGAGCACCGACTGTTACTGCACAAGGTCTGAGGGGAATGCAAAAAAAAGATCCTTACCCCACATTATTTTGCGTGGTAATTGCGATTTAGAGTGGCGTTCCTTTTACGGAGGCAAACTGGGGATCCATCCTGTTTAGACGTAAAGGTGAACTGAAGTTTATTCGTCCGAGAGGGAGGATGATGAAGAGCTGGTAATTAGACGAGTGAACAAAAGCAAGACCTGTGCATCTCTGGTTTCCCTGGAGGTCACCGCGCCACAAAGCGCTCATTGTCGCCATCACGCCGCATAGCGCCAGAAACTGTTGCCGCCATCAGAAGAAGAAGGAAAAAATCAAATAACCCAAGGCACTTTGTCCGGCTCTTTCAACAGAGGCGCTTTATAATACAGAGTGGCTATTATGCCCCTTCAGCCTCACTGCGCTGCTTTCACAGATAGGTGTGCTCGGCTATAAATAGCACAGCGGCCTGCGCTGCGCGGGCTTTGTCAAGGCCGGGCTGTACAAAGTAGCCGGGGAGCCCAGGCGGACACCTTCTGCTGTCCCTGGTCCTGCCGCCACGGCAGGTGCTCACCCGACGCTAGGCACCCGTGTGTGAGGTACCAGGGCTGGTGGCCGTGACTGTCCCCAAGAAGGAACAAAGAAACACAAAAAATGCAACCCAGGAAAAGTTGCTTTGGCTTCAGATACGATGAATGATGATGATTCAGAAACGATTCCCTAGCTCACTTTTGGGCCACCGGATTTTCTGCATCTTCCGGTTTCACTTTTTAGCTCTGCAGAGCTCTCACCCCACCCGCCCTTCTCTCTCTGCCTCTCTCTCTTTCTCTCTGTCTGAAGATTAAGCAGCCAAAGATGTTTTCCGTGCACCAAAGTAGGAAGTGCCGTTGGCCTTCTGTCTGACTGATGTACCGTGTGTAACTGTAGGGTTTAATTCTGCTTTACATTAATCAAACAACAATAAAAGCCGTAAAAACCCCACTAAGGAGCATTTTACCTTAAGACCCGATGCTAAACACCCAGGGACTTTGCCTATTGTCTTCTCCAGTGCTCTGTAAAAAGCATTAGATAGCAAGAGAAAGAAAGAAAAATTGAGCCACTTTTTTTTTTTTTTTTGCATAGAAAGGGAGAAAACATATAATAAATTAAGGGTAGTGGGAGTGAAATAAAGGCCAGAGGTAAATGGTGTTTAATTGTGTGAGCGGCTCTTCCCCTATGGTCCCTGCCAGCCGCTGCTGCCGCTGCTGCCTTCCTGTTTTAAGATGAAAGCAATGATGGTAGACACGTGCAGACACACAAAAGAACCTATTTGGACTGGCGTGTCAGCTCATCTTTATCAAATGTTGCACAGGTATATTTTGTTGCCATGCTTCATTACCCCAGAATGGCATGCCTGAAATGTTTGTCTCCTCCACAAACCCAATAGCTTTCCCAGCCAGGCACTGTTTGACAGGCAATAGACGGGCGTTTCTTTCGCAGGCTGGGTTTGTAAAGGCTGCGCAATTAGGGAGAGGGGGAGGGCAGGGGAAGAGAGCGAGGGACAGAGAGAGAAAGAGAGGAAGAGAGTGAAGGAGAGACAGGAAGAGAGAGAGCGAGGGAGGGAGAAAGGGGAAGGGAGAGAGAACGAGAGACAGAGAAAAAAAGGAAAGAGACGGGATGGGGGAGAGACAAACAGAAGGAAAGAGGAAGGGAGAGGGAGGAGGGAGGAAGAGAGAGAGATTTATTTTAAAAAATAAAATGTGTACCGTGTGTTCATTTTCAATGTCCTTAATAAATAAAGAAGACATAAAGAGCCGCATAATGAATCTGGATTGTGTTTTAGGAAGGAACATCCCCCGTGAGTGGGAAAAATCTTGCTCAGACATCCAGGTGGTCGGTTTAAAACAGGAAGTTTTGGAAATAATTTCTGCGAGGCAAAAAGGGACGAGGCAGCGGCAGGAGGGATCCCGTACGGTGAACGAGCATCGCCAGCGGAGAAATTTAGTTTTCTTTTGCACATAAGACTATTGCATCAAAATTCACCTCTTATCTTCCAGGAGCCCTCTGGAAAATCAATATTTTCATCCTGTGTGCTATAGATTAAATTCTCGGGAATTAGAACTGGGTAAGGCCCACGTTTTATTTTTCCCCTTACAGCAACGGTGATAGTGACTTTTGCAAATCAGAGCAGGACGCGAGGAGATTTGGTGAAGCTAATATCCGTCCGATCTCTTGCTTTTCCTCTGGGGACGCTATTCCCGTGGGATCCCGCAAGCTTATGCACAAAGTAAGCTTAGTGGTTCCCACAGAAGTGACCCCCAGTGGATGGTTAGGAATTCACTCATTTGTAGAGGATGCTTTTGTTCTGCCTGGCAGAGCTGTGATTAACCAAGACCTTCGTCTGTTATCTAGAAAAGAAGGGACGATGGTAATCGATGGGCAGTTCCACCGTGAGGGTTCCAGAAACTACAAGATAGACATGATCATGCAAACCAGGTATTTTCGTTGTTGCTGTACTTGCTTTGTTGCCTATAGGAGTGACAGGATGTCAGCTGATGTCTGGACAGAAATTTGCAGAGCCCCTTCACAGCTGAGGTGAGGAAGAGCGTGAGTTTCGTGATGCCTGGTCTGAAACCACAGAGGGTGTGGGTGTTGGGAGTCAGCATGGTTCTGATTTTAGACAGATGGAGTGATGCTTATCTCGCACGAGAAATACTGCCTCTGGTCGGGTCAGAGGCTGCCCTCTGGTCAAACACGTGGATGTATAGTTGCCGTCAAATGTAGGAATAGTCACTCTAAATGGGGACCAATAAGAACTACGAATAAATAATTTCATGTCAGTTAGGGTTGGGTCAGATTTGGCTGTACGAAGGGCTATGAAAATATTTTCAGTTTTCAAGTCTTTTCGGATTTTGGAATTATAGATAAGACGTTGTACACCTGGGTCGCTCTTTAGTAGAACAAAGAGCTGCTCTGATGTTGTCATGAGCTGTGGCCTCACCCAGGCTGTACTCAGGGGCTGACACACGCCAGCAGGGCAACATGGTTCCCACGTGGTCCCATCACCTGGATGCACATGAGATCACTCTGACGTCATGGGAGGGTAGGACGTGAGAGGGTGCTGCTTGGTGGCAGGCTGGTGACGCCCCCACAGCATCTTTCCGCGGTCTCTGAATGTGGGAGCTTGTCTCTGCTGCCTCCATGTCCCCAGAGTCCTGTGCTCGTCTGTGTTCCCGAGAGCCTCGTGTCCGCGGGGACCTTTGGTTCCTGCATGAGTAGGAAACCGGAGAGTGGTGGACCCGCTGGCCCTTGAGCTCCGCCGTTCTCTGCTTTGCACAGCCTTAGACAGGTTGCCGCACGGCTCCTGTCCTCGGTTCTGTCATCCGTAAGGTCCCTTTCAGCTTTCGTGGTTTTGGGTCACTTTTCCAACCTGAAAACAAGAAGATACGCTGCTGTTTTCCTTTCCCAAGAACGGGAAGGGGCCGATGGTGTGCACGCGTGCTCGCGCCCGTGTGGGTGTTTTCAACTCCCCTGCAGTGGAACAGTCGCAAAGTTTTGTAATTTATGATCAGGTCCGGGTGGCGGCCCAGGTTTAAACTCGGAGCCGACCGTTAACACCTGGTGAAGAGGCCTGTTCATGCCCATCAAAGAAACACCACGCTTCCCAGAACGTGGGGTTGCCCAGGCCGTGAAGGTTGCATCACGAAACATCTCTTGACAGGGCCCCTTCGGGGACAATAATCAGGTGTAGTTTCTGCGAACACAAAACCTGCTCTAGATGAGGGCTCCTCGCGGGCGGGGTTTCCGTGGGCTGGACGAGTGAGTGCCGCGTGCTAGGGGCAGACACGGCAAAAGACACGTGCCCCTGTTTGGTAGACGTGAGTAGTGGTGGATTCCAAAGCTCATTAAACCACATTTTTTGCTTAATGCATTTTTAAATTATCTGTATTTATAAGAAACAAAGTGAGAAACTAATTTTTGATGTTAGAGTGTTTCTGTCCAGGAGAATCCTGCACCGAGGACAGCGGGGGAAACGTCTCAGTGTCCGGATGAGTCCTCCCGCCAAGGGTGCAGGCTCTCCCTTTATGGATCGCTCTCCGATGGCTGGTGGGCCGAGATGCATTCTCTCCACCCAAGATGTCATCCCCCCTCCAGGGCTCCCTTCTTCCTGCCCCCAACCCAGCCTCTCTCCCCTTCTTCAAGGGACTCAGCGAGGGGGGAAGGGGGGAAATAGAGTGTCTGTTATTTCATCCAGCAGAAAAAAAGCAACACCTTGGAGGTGAATGATCGATATTATTATAAGCGAGGTGTAGCTCAGGGCAGGTGAGTAGGGTGTTAATGAGGCGCCACCTCCTGCTTCCTGACAGATGACTGTCATTGTGCCGAGGCTGCTGTCGCGTGATTGATGGCTGGGTCAGCCTGCCCTGCAGTTGGAGCGCACTGTCTTCTCTCTTCTGGTGATGTCTCTAATCTGCTGACCTGAGGATGACCTGGCAGAGGTAGAGCTGAAATTAACATGTCATTTTCTCTAGTTAAATTAAAAAGGGGGGAGGTGGGGGCAGAAGAGAGGAGGAAGAGAAAATCTGAAGCAGAGAGAAGGTACGTAGCTCTGCAGCAGAAACCCGACTCCTGCGGCAGGTCCCGTGGTGTTTCAGGCTCACACGTTTCTAATAAAGACTGAGCACATATGTTAATGCTCACTTATGTCACGCCGGGTTTGCCCGTCTCAGAAGGCTACGTCAAGGAGGAGGACGCAGTGGCTCTTCCGCAGCTGGGTGCCCCGGGCAGCGGCCTCATCTGATCCCCACCGGTCGTTTGTCCAGTAGATGCTAGTGGGAGCCTACATTCTGCCAGCCTCTACCAAAATCTGTTTACAAAATGTTTTCACATTGTGCACTAAATTCAAAATATAGCAAATCGCAGGCTATTGGAGCTGGGAGTTCCAAATACTTTCATTCTGCTTCTGGGTCTGTCGTCCTGGTGATGAGGGGACCCTATGAGGTTATCTGACGCGTGCAGCTCGTTGATAGCAGGTTAGTAGCAAAGCTGTGTGGAAACAAATGCTTCTAAAGGCCTCTCCCCAATCTTCTTGTAGAAAATAAGCCTGAAGTTCTGCCCCCCGCATCCCACCCCATCAGTCATGCTCCTTCCCCGACTTCTACGCCGTGGAAACCAGCCTCTTTCCTGCGATACGCACCTCTCCAGGCCTGGAGCGCAACACGGTGATAAGTAGCTGGCTTGTGTGCCTTGGAGGGAAGGAGGACCTCGTGATTTCATTGTTTCTTTAGTCATCCTGGAACTTCTGACATCACCTTGACTTAGGAACCTGTCTTCACTGGTCAAGGCATGATATGGCCTCTGTGTTGCTCCGTCTCAGTATTAGCAGGTGAGCGTGACGCTCGGTTTCAGTAGGTAAGGAGGTGGCAGAAATAGCCGTCAGAAAAGCCTCACAGTCTTCGTGCCGTCAGGCAGATTATAAGACAGACACTCAAAAGAGAGATTAAGCAACGCTGCTACATTATGAATAGATCTTATTTCTCTCCACTGTGAGAGGAAGATGATATTAATGGCAAATTATAGTGGGCTTACCATAATGATATTACACCACTGATCTCTCTCTTTAAACTGGTCCATGCATGGAGAGTTGTACATTGCCTGGTAAATCTGACCGCTGTGCTGTTTTTCAAATCACATCCCTTGGGAGATGGGTACGGCTCAGAATGAGCATCGTGAAGTTCAAGTTGTTCAACGCTGACTTGTGATTGGCTCCTCCAATCTTGCCGTATAGATATTCTGTACATTCTTGAGACAGTTCTGACTCCACATAATTTAAAAATTTTCCAGTAAAGCGATTCACTAACAGTGTAATGAAATGATGCATATTTATATAAATTAGTTCATAAATCAGAAAGAGTCCGTTGCTATACTTAGCGTTCCAAACTTTGGTTCAGAAATGGTTGCGATAATTCTGTAACAAATTGGCAAAGTGTGTTATGATCCTCAGTGAAGTTGTCGAGATTCCGTTTATGTCTGAGCATCATCCCTGATGAGATCAAAGGGGGCTCTGTTTTGCACCAATTTCAGGAAGCATTTAATAAATATTCATTGAGTATCTGCCGTGTGCCCGTCAGTTTATCCACATCTACGTCTGGGTACGCGAAAACCTGCCTGATCAAAGCCACTGGGGACAGGTACGCGTCAGCTGCGTTGGGTGCTTGACTTGTGTGTTGCAGCTGGCAGTGGGTGTGACGGGCAGAAACTGCCCGGCTGGGAAAAGCGCAGCTGTGGGCCTGGCGAGGCCCCTTCCTCTCCGGCTCTGTGGCGACAGCCTCCACAGTCTGCAGACTCTGTCCGTGTTCTCGAGCTCTGCTCCTGGCCAGAACGGGTTGTTCCGTCAGACATTGAAAGACCACAGGAAATAATTTAAAATTAATGAGCAATTGTGGGGTATTTTTTTTTCCTCCTAGATTAGAAATACAATCAAAGGTCTGAACATTCAAATTTGGAGTGAACGTTGGGAATGATAGTGATACTCCTGGAGTATATAATCTATTTGTGTTTGGGCTGGAAGCTGACTTTTTTTTTTCATTTCTGGGACAAGCCACTTAATCACCGTTGAGTTAAAAGCACCGCCTGGCGAGGGGAGGACACGTCCGGGAACAATGAGAGTGCGGGCTATCTTTCCTGCCGGCCTGGCCTTGCTTGTTCACGCCGATCCTTGATGCATAGGCTCAGAGGAGAAACCTCAAGATACGAGAGAATGAATCTGTCAGATTCATTTTTCTTCTTTTTCTTGAGGGTGAATTTATTTTTCATGTTTTGTAAGGAGCGTGTGACCACGTTGCGACACGGCCCTCTCCCCCCTGGAATCATATTTCCATTTCATTTCCAGCAAAGCGCATGTGTGCGTCTCCGCGTCTCATTGGTTCATCTGTCCCCGCCCTGACAGTCCCTTTGCATTTCAGACTTTTATGCCAAAGACAGGGATGTCGTGAATGCAGCTCGCAGTGATGATGGATTACAGCGTGAGGCGTCCCGGCCAACGCGTTGGCCAAAGTACCCGAGCCTGCCACGGTGCCGACTTTGGTCTGAATTGTGGAGAACATGGATTTTGGAACCCTTTCTGCCGCTGGGACAATGAGTAAGCTTTGTCGGTAGACTAGGAGCATTGTAGGAAACGGTGATTTTGTAGAATCAGAGATACAGCGAAATGCGGTCTGGCTGGACTCTGGCCGACGTCCGGGAGCCCAGAAACGCTTAAAAACGCAGAAGGGAGAGAGCACGGAGGCCGCCCTCCCTGCCGGGGCCCTTCCTGCAGGCGCTGGGGTTCACTCCGCGGCCTGCGCTGCTGAGCTTCGGCCCAACTTTCCGTGACACCTGGTGGCTTCTTTTTTAATCCCCCTGGGTAACAATCTCTTTGTTACTTGCCCTGTAACTTTAAAACCTTGCCTCTCTGTTGGAGACTGCCACCCCACCCTAGGTGAGCTCTTCCAAGAACTGGTCACACGGGGACAATCTGCCGCGTGGAAGTGCCCGTCTCCTCCGCGCCGGCCCTTTGAATCCAGCCCACTCTCAGCTCCCGCTTCCCGTCTGCAGCGGGGCGTCCCCCTCACCTGCGTGGGTCCGCTTCCTCCCCACCGGCCTGCAGTGTCACTGGGTAGCGGTGCTGTCCCAGGCACTTTCCCCTTGTTTTCAATTCCCCACCCCCGCACACCGGTCCTCGCTCCCAGCCTGTGCATTTCCTCAGTTCCTGCTCCTCCACGGAACCCTCGGTCCCCACGGCGTCCTCGGCCACGTTTCTCTCCTTCCCTTCACAGCCACGCGTCACATCTCGACCCATTGCCGGTGGGTGCCCGCCGCCCCTGCCGGCCCAGGCTGCCCCAAATGGTGACTTTCTAATAACCAACCCCGGTCTGAGGAGCCCGACACGGCCTCCCACCTGCAGCTCCGCAGCGAGAGCTGCTCCCTCCCTCTGCCCTGCACAAGCTGCCCCAGGCGGCATCGCTCTCCCCCTCGCTGGCTCTCTCCTTCTTTCCCTCCTTCTCCTTCCTACCCCGCCGCCCCCTCCTGTTTTCTTATAATCCTTAGACATTTCTCCCGCACTTGTGTTATCAAGCCCCAGACTGTGCTGACTCCAGCCCTGAGTGCTCGCTCCTCTGAAACCCAGAACTAGGGACCGAAATTGTCCCCAGGACGTTCCCTCCTGGGCTGCTCCCTTGCCGAGTCCCTGATGTCACAGGTGTTCACTGACGCTCACCGTGTGCCGGCCCTGGGACAGGCCTGGAAGGCAGCCGTGCAGAACGCACAGGCCCTGACCTCAGGGGGTTTCTTGTTCTGCTGCGAGATTCTGACGAGGTAGCAAGAGATGATAAAACAGCCTCCTACGGCCACGGTGGTGGTGGCGGCGGCAGAATGGGAGGAGAAGTAGACGTGCCCAGCTAGGTTGGGGTGCGGTGGGGAGGGCTACTCAGGGACGGCCACCTGGGGACGGTGACATCTGAGCTGAACATCCAGGCGATGTGAGCTGATGGCAGTTGTCCCACACAGCGGCAGGACAGGCTTCAGGAGGGTGGCACTGGGAGTGGCAGCAGAGGTCTGCAAGGGCTGGGCCACGCACGGCAATTTTAGTTAGGATGCTCTCAGCAATGGCAACTGCTTCTCACTAACCCACCTGCGATGGCATTTGTTGGAGGTGTGTGGGGAGCCCCGAGGGTTGGGGGGAGACTGAAGGAAAGGGAGGAGAACCGGCAGCTGCTCAGGGTCTCGTAGCAGGAATTGCTCGACGGCCCCAGGGATTCTGGGCAGAGTGAATGAGGTGGTCCCACCGTGTTTTCCATGCTTGCACTTACTCCGGAGAGCCTGTGTTTAGGAGAGACGGTCAGGTGGCAAAGTTTGCCTGGGCCCGTGCCCTGTGCCTGCCCCTTCCGTGCCAGGGCAGTCGCGGGGATCTGGCCGCAGCAGAGCAGGTCCCTGGATTAACGTCCTGCCCCAACTGCACACGATCTAGAGAGGAATCCCCTAAAAGGGAATAAATACGGGGGTGGGGGGTGGGCTCCAGTATAAAACCCTGGCTACCACTAGCATTGTCCTTGTGGGCCTGACCTGAGAACTTCCAGTGTTTTTCTTAAGCCAGTGGGGATAACACGTGTAAATTTACAGTTTGGGAAGAGCGGTCTGGTTGCTGCCGGGATGCTGGA
>CAUYRT010076999.1:0-11980 GCA_963574885.1 Lepilemur ruficaudatus
CCAGTTTGCTGGTGAGTACATGTGGTGCTTATTTTTCCAGGGAATGTTTCTTTCTGATGATTCTACATTTATTTAGATGACTAGTAAACTAACTGCAATTTTATGATTGACCATTTGAATACATTTCTTTCCTATATTGCCCGCCATAAGTAATAGAGTAACCAGTGGGCCACAGAGTGTCTAGAGTGAACAGTTGTGCTGTGTGTGTGTGTGTGTGTGTGTGTGTGTGTGTGTGTGTGAGTACTTGCCTGAGTGCTTCATTTTCTGGTTAGCTTGTCCTTATCAGAATTTCTTCCTTACTTTACATATACTTTCTAGCCTCCAAATTTAATAAGCAATCCAAAACAAGAGCTTCAGAAAGGAAGTTAAAACAATGTTTGATGAATGATATTATTTGTTGAATACTTTTGTCAGGCCCCATTGCCTGAAGAGCCCCCGTTTCAGTGACTCACAGGCAGTGCTGCAGAGCATCTTTTGTTTACTGGAAACATAGACCTTGCACACCCAGGTGGAGAGCTGTTTACCCAGTGGCTACACAGCTAAACTGGGAATCTCTGTTTTTTTATGGGGAATTGTATAAATTTCTGAAATTATTTTCAATGCTATTTTCTTTCATACTTTATTTTCCTGTTTTTCCTGGTATATTTGCAATCCAAATATCAAGAAGAACTGAAACAAAAGCATGTTATTTAGCTTGATCACGAGAAAGCCATTCTATGGCTATTTAGACAGAAACTCAATGACCGTTTCTTAGTGTAGGAGATTTGGTTATAATTTCAAACCTTTGTTTTTTTCTCTGTGTAATAGAAAAATATGTTAACTCTTAGGCATTCTGCTTTACCATAGCTATGTTGATAGCCCTCTGCTCTAACTTTATTGGATAGAAATAGTGATTTCTTTTTCTGTTTCCATTATAACTTTTCTTAGTGTATTTAAAAAAAAATAGCTGACATTAACAGTGATTTATGTAATGATTATTGAACTCCCCTTTAAAAAATAACAGAGATCACAGTAATAACAATAATTACAATCAAATTGTCTAACTTTTAATGCACATTTCTTTAAGAATTCCTAACACTGTATTTGGAATTGGAAAGTCCTTTCTGGCTTGTGCTGGGGCTGGGCATGGTTATTAATTCATTAGGGAATGGTGGATCCACTTTTAGGCTCCTCTGCCTTTCTCTGGTCCTGGGAGCCATGGGGAGAGAGGAGGAGGGGTGTGTGTGGGGGGGGGGAGGGAAGACAGTGAAGGGAAGAAGGAGACAGGGAGACAAAGCCTGGGAGGGAGACGATGACATTAGAGGTGACACATAGCTATCATGAGCTTCCTCAGTCTGAGGGGAAGAATAATGAAGGGTTTTCCCTGCCTTCTACAGCCCGAGGACAACCCTATGGCCACAGCACCTTTTCTAATCCCATTTTCTGTGTGCTGCATGTCATAATCTGTAAGGCACTGGTTCCAAGTGAAAACACAATCCAAACAGTGACTAGGTCTTGTATTTATTTGCACTTTAAAACTACCGTGTGCAGGAAAACTTAACACTTTAAAAAAAAAAAAGTGAGAGGGACAGCAGCAAAACAGCACCACGGGTACAGTACCATGACATTAAAACAGAGCCACTGGACCCAGTGAGCCTTACATTTTAATTTAGTGGCATTTTTCCAATGAGAAAAACATATGTGGTCTCTTTAAAAACTTTTTATAAAAATCTCCCCTCTTTGGAATATCTTTGTTTCATGCAGTTTAGGGCCCTGTGTAAGTCATTGTCCTAGAATCTGGCTAACCCTAAGTACCCAGACGTCTGTAGGACCTTGAAAAGCTACATACAGCAAAGTGAGTCTGAGTGAGGATGAGGCTGGACAGTTTTCCTAGAGGCAGGGACCTGGGAAGCAGTATGTAGAAAACAGCAGGGTTGTAGACTGCATGTTGTTTTGCACATGAAGATGACAGGTAAACTCAGTAGGAAGAATCCGTACATGGAGCACATTGCAATAGCGACCTTAACAACTTTCCTCAACCAGCCTGGTGAGTAGAAGTCACTGGATGAAGTGATTTTATCATTCTGTAAGGAGAAAGTTGATGGTTTAAAAGTGTGGAAAGTGTGTGTGTGTGTATTTTGAAGGTCTGAATAGTACTTGTAAACTTCCTGGGAGTTAAAGGCAAAGAAAACAAGATAGGAACTGAGGTGACAGGATGATTAATTACTGGGATAGTGAGGAGGGAGGGGCCAAGCAGGGGAATTGGAAAACAGGCAGATTTCTGGGAATAGCATTGGTGGCTGCCTGACTGTTAAAGATGCTCCAGGCAGACCTAAAGAAAGAGAAACTACTGCAAAGCATGTCATCTGTTCATTTTATTGTGCTGATTAATCATTACAGCTGTAAATATGTCACTGATAGAGATAAATAGTGTGATTGTGGTTAGAAAAAAAATCATCATTTAGACCTTTTATTCATTACAATTCTATAAGTAATATGTTTACTATTTTACTCCTTCTTCATTGTTTGGCCACTGAAGATGTGTTGAGAATTTATTATAACATTTTATTATGAAATTGCATTTACTTTTTGCAAATGTAAAACAAAAATAATCACTTGTTTTGAGCTACTTTAACTACCTAGAAAGAGATTGTGACAAAGCATTAATCAATAATACTAATAGTTTTTAGTAAAATAGTTTAAAATAATTTGAAAAATAAAAATTTTCTAAAGACGATGCTTTTAAATGAACATTGGATTTAGGTTTAAAAATTTTCCTTATCCCATGGACCTGCTTTCATTTGCTTGTGGCTAATTTGGGTGCACCTCATTTCTTCGTTGGTTCGCTTTTTAGCCTACAAATTTGCTTTGTGTGATTATGAAACAATTTCAAAAGAAAATATTTGGTTCTCTTCTGATGTTGTAAGATTAGAGATCTTGGCTGATGATTAGAGAATGCGTTTAAAAATCCACACATGTACACACAACATTTTACAGTAATTGTGCCTATTGAAGCAGTAAAAGGGGTCTTCTACTTAAAAAAAAAGGAATTAGAATATGGAGAAAAAAACTTGCTGACCCAACCAGTGTGCATGTAATAACTTGGTCAAAAAGGCTGTTTGATTGTTAAAATGCCTGGTTCCTGAAATTTAGTTATTGTCAGATCTGTCCTATTGACTCTGAGGGAGAATGTTGAGTTATTGTGATTCCAATAAAAATCATTTTTTTAAAAATCAGCATTTTTTCACTCAGATTGTAATTTGGCTTTCATATTTAATAGAATTTACTAGTTCCTATTAGAATAATGATTTTTACCCTTTTCTGTCTGGTAGTTATTCATAAAGAAACAAAAGCATTACAGAGAAACCATTTCAGGCCGTTTATCATTGTGTGTGTTTCATGGAATTTTGGCTCATTTAGGACATTCTCATTTCAGAAGAATTAATAGATACCCCAGTGGATAAATATGCAGAATCACTTGTATGCTTTCCTAAGCTGATCTTTTATTTTTTAAAGGATAATATTCTAGTAAGTTCTGAAGTCACTTCCCCTCAGAATAATAAGAATAGGCATAATTTTATAAATTCTGGTAAATTATGGATGCAGAATTTGGTCACATTTCAATATCATCATTAACTAGCAGTATGATTTTTGGATAATTCACTTAATTTTGTCAGACTTAAGATTCCTCATCTCTAAAATGAGGATGGGGAAGAGGGGCTCCAAGGTCCCTCTTTTAGATCTATTTTTTAATTCTAAAATTTCATGATATAGAAAGAATTTGCATGAACGTAACTGAATGTCTATGTAGAAAATCAGTTACTTTGACAAGGTAATCAAATCAAATTGAACATTGATTTTTCTTTTCAGGCTCTGAGGAGTATTGTTGAGAGGAACAGTGAGATACCCTCCCAATGATTCTGACCATTTTATTTGGTCTTGCTTCATATTATCTGATAGTTGCCTAAAAGTAAGAGGAGATACTGTATAGTAGCTTGCAGTAATTTAGAAAATAAAATCACAATTTTATTAGTTAGGAATCTATTGGTTGCAAATGCTCAAATTACCTTAAGCAAAATATGGAGAACTTATTAGACTATGTAGTCATCCATCCAAGGATAGATTCAGCTTCAGGGAGAGGTAGGGTTTCAAACAATGTCCACAGAGCTTTTTATCTCTATCTTTCAGCCTCATTTTCCTAGTGGTTTAATTCTCAGACAGGTGGTTTCTCCATGTGGTAAGAAAGGAATCTCCAAAAATACATCCTTTTGAATTTTGATCCAAAGGAAGAAAGATTCTTTATCTCACAGCAAGCTTATATCAAATTTGATTGAATCCTCTGGCTTTTTTGAGGTTGCATACTCATCTCGTCATTGTGGTTGCGATGGGGATAGAGTATCTGTTTAGCCAGTTGTAAGTCACATGGTCACTATGGCAGGCAGGCTCACCCCACCTGAATCATGAGAAATAGGCTCTTTAAAGAAAGACGGATTCTATTATTAAAAGTCAGATGAGCATACTGAAAAGACACAACAAAATAACACATCTAACACAAGGCCTTAGATTGAAGACTTCTTTTGCAGTTGGAAAATTTTAGCTAAACAGACAATTTGTCAACACATAGATGACAAAAAAAAAAAACCCAAAAAAACAAAAAACAACAAAAACCTCCAAAAAACCCTGCAGTTGAAAGCCTTCAGCTTTCTTTTTAAACCATTCAATTAGGCAAATGTCAAGACCCTTCCCAAACTAATTTAAAATTGATCTGCCCAAGGATTCAGAAACTTTGCTTTATTCGTACATTTATTTCATTCTTTTAATAATTTATAGTGGTGAAACTCCAAGGTGTTCAAGATGGGCACCTCGATTTTCCTGGTTGCTCACACTTACGTGTCGTTCCTCATATTTTTGCTCCATTCCTATTTTATATTATAAAGAGTAGAATTTGATATGATAGGGACAGTTTGGTTTAATATACTCTTAAGTGACTTATGTCTATTTTTCCCTGGGCAGGAAAGTAGTTAAAATTATTTTGTTGCTAAACATTTATGAACTAAAGATTAACTGTTTATATGTTCACATTATAATCTAGTTAGAAGGGGGAATGAAGAGGAATCTAGTGAAATGCTGGGAGTCTTAAGTGTATTCTAGCCTTGCTTTCTTTTAATTATCTCTATATAATTTGACACTTGGAAAAGCTATGAGGAATGAGAAAACAGAATGAATATGTGCAGCTTGGAGTTGGAAGTGAAAATAATTCTTACATAATGAGTGTTCTAACAGACTCAACCCTGGTGTACAGCAAATACCAAGAATATATTTAATCCATACTATATGGTTTTGAGTTTTTAAAAAATACTCTGTGTTGATTTTTTTTTATTATTAAGAAGGTAATGATTTTGTCCTCAACCTTTTTTGATATGAAAAAAATGAAAGCAATAAGTTTTTTATTTCCTGAAAGATGTTTTAAATAATGGAATTTCTAATGATGTCACTGTATTTTTTTAGATTATAAAAAAGTTATTGAATTTTAATCAATTATACAGAGCAAAGGCAAATTCAAGGGAGTTGTCTCCAGTGTAACAATAGCAATAGCTTTCTGGACAATGATATCAAAAGTCAGGCTCCCATTAAGGTGACTGAAGTCCAACGCTTGCATGCTATGGGCAATGGGTAGGAACTGTACCTTGGAGTTTTAATTGCTACTTTGCTCTAGGTCATGTCTTGCAGTTTCAATTAAATCTCTGGTGTAAAGAATCCCTTGTCCCGTTTTCCTTACATTTGATCACCTAATGGAAAGAAGCCTCTGCTCCTCAGGGAAATAATTTTGGGCAGTGTGAATCAACCTCTCTCTTTCTCTCTCACGCTTGCTCTTATTCTCTCTCAATCTCCCTTCTGTAATATCTAATTTTAGCATAAATACAGCAAATCAAATGTAGAAAAAAGAAGAGAATGGTGTCCATTTGCTCCTCATTACTGCTTTCAGTGCAGAGTTTTTAACCAGCAAGGGACAAATTTTGATTTAATCATAACAGTTTTAAATTTAGGTATAGGAAAGGAAAAGTCAAGTGGAAATCTAAGTCTGGAAAGCACTGGGATATATTTGGTTCCAACTTCTCCTATCGAGTGAAAACTATGATTTTGAAAAAAATCTTGGATTTTCCAATTGGAAGTCTACATTATCTTAATTGTATTATTTTAATTATGTAGACTCCCAGTGGGCACGGATATGAGCCTCAAAACTGTTGCAGTCTAGCACAGAAAGTGAGATGTGTACATAACTAATTCTAATGTTAGGTAGAATGTGATGAATTATTATACAAAGTGTTATGTTGACATGCTTTGGGAATTCAGAGAGAGGAGAGATTATTTCTGTTGGAATGTGGGGCAGGGGACAGCAAAGGATTAGAAATGCAAAAAGAAAGACATTCAAGAAACTGATGACCTTTGAGCAAGACCTTGAAGGTTAACAAGGGCTTAAGGAATACTGTAAAATTTCAAAAGCTCTGTAAGATTTCAGAGATATTGGGATGTAAGAAAAAATGTTACACTAGAAAAAAAATCTAGTGTAACACAACTATTATGAATTTAGTTAAATTAATTAAAATTATTTCTAAACATTTTTCATGGAGGCTATATCTGTTTTTACTGAGTCAAGCTACTACTTTCTATGTGTGTATATTTGTGTAGGTGGATATGGGTTTTAGAAGCCAGTATATGGGTCTGATTGTCAAAGTCCATTTCAGATTTAATCTTCACAAGAAATTTTAATCTCTGCCTACTCCAATCCTTTGCTAATTAACACTATAAATACTCTGTTCTACTCTTCGTGGTGAAGCAGGCCAATGTTAGGAAACTAGGAAGGTGTAGATAAGGAGATATTTTTACCATGTGGCACATGAGCAACTGATTTGTTTAAGCTGATGTCACTCAAATACTATTTTGTAAGTTAATTGTTATTCAGAAAAAATCAGGATCCTGTAATTTATGATAAAATACTTTAAACAGCATAGAATTCTTCTCTTTCTATTGACCCCAAGAAATCGCATTTTGCCCAGATGAAATTTTGGGAGTCCTAAGAGTTTGGAATTTGGTTGAAACCTTGTAAACCATGGATTTTATAAAAATGTCACATGAACTAAGCAAATGGATGAATCATTTCTTAATTGGAGTAAAATAAATAAAAGAATGCATCATAGTCTTGGAATAGCATCAGGGGTAACTAATTTGCTGGCTACTTTTGAAAGAACAAGTAAGGTTCAAATTTGTAGTTTGGGGAAAAATGGTGTAGTTGAGTTTAATTAACTAGAGTTTAATTATATACCATTGGAATTTCGCTGGAACAATGTGAGAATGAGCAGGTAATGGCAACTCTGAAAAGGAATAATGAGTGACAAAAATGCTCTGGATTACAGCCCTGTTGCTTTGAGCTACCTTGGCACAGGTGGCTGTGCCGTAGCTACATTCAGAGACACTTAGGTTGGAAACATGCCCACCCTTCCCACCGAGCTACAGACATGAACAAGTTACTTCTGGGAGTCTCACTTTCCTTACATATCAACTGGGCAGAAAAAAACTATTGTTTGGGGTTGTTTAAGGATAAATGAAATAGTGCATGTATAATGGCAGGCATGTAATTGACACTCTATAATTTATAGATTTTATTGTTGCTGTATATTATTTTCAGAAGGAATTTTGAGGCCATCTTGGATCTTTAGAATATTCATTGATCCTAAACTAAAATAAAGAAAATGTAGAAAAGTTAATGCTACCAAGAGTGCTGTGAAACAAAATCTTACTCATTTCTGGTGGTGACAGTGCATATTGGAACATCTCTTTTTGAAAGCAATTTAGCAATGTGTTGTCTATTGTAATACAACTGCAGTACAAAAATGCACTATTTAAAAAGTGTGGTTAGGAGAGCTGAGTGGGCAGAAAGGACTTTCAATGATCCATTGGGGAAAAGGGAGCCCAATGGATTCAGGAAATGTCTTTCTGGAAAACACTGGAATAAACTAGAAAAAAGAAAGAGAGAAAAATGCCAACCTCCACTGAATTAAAACCTTCCCTCCCACTTTCAGCCTGTGTTGACAGCATGACCTAACTATTTGCAGAAGGCAGCAACAACAGCAGAGGATGGTGCAGGCACCTGGAAAGTTGGCAGGTGGAAACTGGGAGGAACCAACTCTGTGGTAGAGGTTTTTCCACCAACATCTGGGATTCAGGTCCAGTGTGCCAAGGAAGGGGTGAAAATACACCCTGATGAAAACCCATCCACAGTCAGCACATTCAGGAAGTTCCACTGTGAGGCCAGAACCAGTCAACAGCACTGATCTCTAGGAGTCATGTGAGTGGGGGTGACTAGGTTTCCCAGGTTCTGCCATCCTGACTTCTGGGGGCCTGAGCACAATCCACACACCTGTACAGGGCATGTGCCATCTAGCCTTTCTGTTAAATTTTTACTTTTTATCATCACTTTTTGGTGTGAGAGCTTTCCCTTTATTATAATCATTCCCAGGATATTGGGAAAAGCTAGGGCAAAGTGTATACCACCTATCAACATTCCATGAAACTGTCTATCTGGAAGAATGAAGGAAAATGTAGATAGGGGGAGGTGTCAGACCAATAAATCCAGAAGATGGTTCCACCTTTTTGCTGCAGTAGTCCTAAGATCACACTACCAGATCTGGAAAGTACCCAGAAAATACATAACAAAGTTAAAAAAGCTAAACATTTTATGATAACATACATGCTAAAGTGAGAAAATGTTTAAGTAAATTACTAGACTGTTATACTTCTAATAAAAATTATAAATGTGAAAAATAACAATGTCATTTAATGTTATATGGGGAAAAGAAAGTATAATATTTATGTATTACATAATCATAAGAGTATAAAAAACATAAAACTGTTTTATATGAAGGGAATATACAATGAAGGGAATTTACAAAAATAGGAATACTTGTATTAAGTTTATGGGATATGCTTTTTATGTTAATTTTAAGATAATACAAGAACTTATTTATGGAGAATTTTTTTCTTCTAAGAGAAACTCTTTAATATGCCTGTGCCTTTTGAGAATTGGAAAGAGGAAAAGAGGAATTTAGGAGTTTACTGGGAACATGATAAACTCTTTAGCTGAAGTTCCCAAGGGTGGGATTTATTTGAAAGTGAATTATAATTAAATAAGAAACTAGATGTATTCCCATGACTTAAGATTAAAAGCGGGAAAAAAACAAAAACCTCAAACTTCAAGATACGCGAAAGTTAATGATCTCACCATCATACTGACCAGATGTATTTATTTATGTCACAGTGTAAATAGGAATTGGAGATATTGGAAATGCATACTATGCCTCATCTAATGTTTCTTTGGGACTTTTTCATCTTTTCCCTCTTCTATGTTTCTGAGAATATCAAGTCTATTTTGGCATTGTTTTACTGTGTTGGTTTTCCCCTCCTTATTCATTAAAACAAAAAATGGTAGGAAAAAGTGTCAAAAGATCATGTTTCTTAAGGAGTATCCACCAGCCTTTTTATTTTCCCAGTAGAGCCCTCAGAGAAATCCAGCCCTTAAGCGAAGTATATTTTCAAAGTCATAAGGTCACAGGTAATCAAATAGAAAGTCTGGAGGCTGATACCTGATGCCACCAAGCCATTATGGTTATGGAAATGAACATTTTTTCATTCTGACCAGATTTATTGGACTCACTTTTCACTTAGAATATACAGGCCTGAAAAGCCATCCTTCTCTTTCAAATTACTTTTTCTCTGATACATTTCCAATCAAATAACTATGAGAGCGTTCCTTTTCTTTTTTTCTTTTCATAAAGAAACCAGGGACTTGTCCCTCTAATCCAATAAAAGATACAAGAGGCCTAAATAATTAGGTAGCAGTCCTGAGAATTTGCCTAAATTAAGCCTTGGCAAGAATCATAAGATTCCTTCCTTCGCTTCTTTCTAGCTCTTCTCTCTGCATATTGGCCTGTTTCCTTACAGACTATAACCTCTCGTATGGTTCATAAGGTAATTAATGTGGGAAATTTCCTTTAATTAGAAGGGATGATCTGAAGCCAAAAGACACTTGAAATGCAGTTAAGAATTAGGATATGGGGTTCATTCCCCTTTTTAAAAAACAATTTGACATTTGGATATGTTCACTGTATTGAGGATGTTTCTTAGAGTTTTTTGTTCCTAACTAATGGGGAAGTACACTCATAAATATTTAGAGATAGATGCATTACATGCACACAAACTTTTAAAATGTTAACTTATAAATAAATGCATTCGAACTTGTAAAAGCATGCATACTTCATGGAAGACTATGTTAAGGCTATATTCAATAATTCAACTACTTCAAGGCAGCCATCTAACAAAACTCAGGTCGAAACTTTTTATTTTAAAATGGAAAATATGTTGGTGAATTTCAATGCTAGTTTCAGCTGTGAAATTAAACAATATCCAAAACCAAATCATACAATGGGTCTTATGGAAAAATGTAATATGCTTTTTTCTACATTTTAGTATCAATATTTATTTTCTTTCTTGGAATCTGTGCTTTAAGGGTGATTGTTTGAATTATGTTTACAGCTAGCTAAAACTTGCATGCTCTCTATTAATACAAGAACCAGTAGAAAAGGGCAATGGCAATGCTAATATGAGCTGAGTCAGTGTTAATTAATTGATCAATTAGATTAGTTAAATTTATGTATATCTAACATTTTCTGAAAGCTATGTCCAAGCTAAAATAGTAAGAAAGAATGAATAGATTTTATTTCAATGGAAACACTACCACACCTAGCCTTGGACTATCTTCAAAGCACGTGAAGTTTGGCTGAAAGAAAGAGAAAAACAATTAGTTGACTCTGAACTGAAACTTAAGCAGTGTTGAGGAAATGGAATGACAGCTGTTGAGAACAGAGCTTCAGTGGACTGACTACTGTTCTAACTTCTGTGGTAAACACAGTCATGGATTTGAGAGTATTTCTTCCATTGGATAAGAAAGATCAGGGTCCTCTTTCCAAACTACTCTGCATTTAAAAATTTCTTTTGGTTCAGCCCCATTCCAGAGAAAGGAAATCTTCAGTTTATTTTGAGTTTTAGGATAGAATCCAATAATCCCAAATAGTTTACCGTGTTTGTAGTATGTAAAAATTTATTTGAGACTAGGCAAGTTATTAATAAATCTCTAAGATCTCTGGCTTAGAGTCAACTTTTCACACAGGGTACAATGAAACTCCACCCTGTGGATGATGTTACCTCTTTATGCATAAATTATGAAACTCATAAATAATATGAACTGAAGTTGTCTGAGCTTATCTTCTTGGAATCAGGGATGAATTGAAGGTTTTTTCCCCATTTGCTCCATTGCTCTCTATGGACTTTTTAGACTTACAGTGTGATTCTTAAGGTTCACTTCAACCACATTTATCAAGAGCCTGCTCTTCTGTACTGTAGGAGCCAGGTACTCTGCCAGGTATTCCTGGTGGTTTCCAAAGTCATAGGCAAGGAAGGATGCTTGGCGAAGACTCAAAAGCCCCACGGTAACCTTCTGAATTGAATTGAAATTATTTTATGTTGAATTTTGGCTCACATGCAAAATATTTGTTTATTGATAGGAGGCTTCTCTAGTGTAATTTTGTTTTCTTATATCATATGATCTTGTTACTGCAGAACAGCATGCCTCAGTCATGAGCTTGTTTTCTTAAGCGCATACAATATTCTTTTCACGTATTGGTACAAGATGTTTCAAATGTACTAAGAATGTCTTGATTTGCATTTCCAGTTCCATAATTAGGTTATTTTTCATTGTTACAATGGATTCAGATGAAAATCTGCATACTGAGCAAGCCAAAGGCAAAACTGGGGCATCTTATTTTTTAAAACTGAAAGTTCTCACCTCTTAGCTCTGCTTGATTGCTGATTATAGTAACTGAGTTGTAGGTACAGCTGATGTTGCTACAAGGTTAAATTTTATGTTTAAATATTTTCCAGGCTGGGC